>MU622339.1:94588-115631 GCA_025399235.1 Backusella circina FSU 941 | reverse complement strand
TAGTTAGCTGCAACGTATTTGCCCTCACAAATATGCAATGGTGATAAAAAGGCAGGCGACTACGTGATTATTTTGGACCAAACATCTATCTATTACTATTTTGTAGTAGGAAGTTACATTTTTTTTTTTCAAAATCAGAAAAGATAATTAATACTAAGATAGAAAATGGCTTACTCGTAACTGTCTAGCATAATAAACCATGATATATTTTTCCATCACGATTTTGAATTTATAGTTAGTTCATTTTTTGTCCCTACTTCCAAATGGCAAAGTTCTAGGGTATAGATTAAATAATTAATAGCGTAGTTAATAATATTTTTACTCAGATAATAATAAAAGAGAATGAACTTGCGTCGGGGGAACATGAGGTGTTTTATTTATCGGTAGAAGACTTTACTGATTCGTCATTTGAGGTCACAGACTAAATAACGATCAGTTACAAACTTATACAAACTAAAAAAACAGTAGAACTTACCTGGTTTAGATATATGTGTTTGTGTAGAACAATTAATTTGTCAATAAGATGGGGGATAGAAAATATATAAAGGAGCATGAAAATAATTTGGTAGTGGCCTAGGACATTATTCCCGAAGTGGTAGGTTTCATCCATTTAGGCAATTTATCGTGTATGTTATTTATATGGGTAGTACACGCAAGTATATTCGTAAACTCCCGAAGTAGTACGTAAGCCATTGGGGAAGAAGAAAGAGGAGAAAGAACGTTTCATCTCCCAGACGTATTATGAATTTTTTAAGACAAAAAACTGTTAAACTAAAAAACTCGTAGCTCTAAACTCCTAATAGCTTTAGTATGGTGATCATTATATTTTGATCTAATAAGCAAAAGAAAAAAGTCATATTGTATAATATCTCCATGGACTTATGAACATAAAACCGTTGGTTGGTGTTCATTTAACCTTTAAGAACATATATTTTAACTCTTTTATAATGGGTGTAGCACTATTCTCACATATTGTATTTACGTAAAATCTGAAAATTATAGGGTTTGGAAATACAAAATAACAATCTTCTTCTTTCCATCGTTCACTTTGATTCACATATTAATGGGATTGTCATGATAGAGGACTCGTCGATTTATTGGTCAAAACTACATAGCAGTTCAAGTCATGTGAAGGTGCTACGGGAAAATTCTGACGATGATCGACTTTCCAATGTTCTAGGGTTTGGAAATATATATATACAACCGATAAATTTACATACCTATCTATATTATATAAGAATGTTTTTACAATCTGGGAACCGAAGGACGCTTGTTTATCGTTAGTAAAAGTCGATCTCTATTTTATTAAACTAGAAGAACTTGACATACCTACGTAAAGCAGAAAAGAAAGTTTATACTATCTAAACTGCACAAAAGATTTAATACACTCTTTTTTTCTTTAGGGTTTATATATATATATATATAATTAGTGCGAAGTTTAAACATCACTATACCACGATGAGATATGGAAAGTTCAATTATCTATGCGTGAAGAAATAACCACGACCATGGTAGCAAAAAAAAAAAAGAAGAGTTTGATATCTACATTACTTTTCTTCTCAATTTAATTCTTTTGACTAAGTTAGAGACAAAGTAAATATATGAAATGGAGAAGATTCAATGAAAAAAACTAACCGGTCAGACAGATATATTCGTTCAGAGTACCGACTAAAGTTTTCTTTTTCTTTTTTTCCTTTTCCCCTACTTATATAGTGTTTATTTGTTATGTATGCAAGGAAAAGAGAAAGAGGGGATAAAGAATGTATTATTAACTAATAAAAGAAGAAAAGACTTCATATTTTTAGGTTTCTAAGTTATATAATTATAAAAATGATCTGCGATATCAGTCTCGTCGTTTGTAAAAGGCCGAAATTTATAAAAAATATATTAAGAAATACCTATATCCAGTAAAATATATTTTTTCTTTTCCTTCTTTTACTTGTACCGGATTCGCATAGTTACCATTCGAATAGTAACCCATAAAAGTTTATATTATATCAACTCATATTTCCAGGTCGTACGATAACAACCCGTATAAAATAGTTTTATATCTCAATTATCTCAGTGAACTTAGCTTATAGTAAAACGACAACTGCAAAGTAATTTTTTTTTTCCTTTCAAATAAATAGTTCTACTATAAGTAATTTGAAGTCACAAAACGCACTATTCCTAGTGAACTAGTTATAGCTAAAATATGACTGGGTAATTTATGTATGTATTTATTACCCGTAGTTGTTGTAATAATAGAAATGTATATTCATTTTTCACCTCTACTATATATATATATAGGTTCTAAATCCACAAAAGAATAATTGACTACAACACTTTACACTAATTATTTAAAACAAAAAAAGTTTTGGGACGCAAATTTTGATTTTATAGAAAGTTTAGATGATCACCAAGGAAGCGTTTTAGCAATGACCAGATCCAAACAGTTTTTAATTACAAGTAGCAGTGACCAATCGATCAAGGTATATTAAATACCACTATATTTGAGGTAAAAACATACCTTTTAACAATAAATAGATTTGGGGCATCCCACTATCTGCTTCAAGCTATGGATCACCATTTAAAAAACAGATTTTCGAACAGGTTATATCATCTGGTAATAAACGAAAAAAAAAAAAAGGAAAAAAGAAAAAAAAAGTTAGCATCTAATATTCAAATTTAGATATGTTTCTACACATTTTGGAAATACTAGTTTCAATCAAGACACTAAGTAATCAGCCAAGGCATCTAGAAGAGTGTCGCCGTGGAGCCAGATTCATCAAAACTGTATTTCAACAGCTTGGAGCAAAAAGTCAATTGGTATGATATTTAAAATTATTTATTTCTTGCCAATATTATTAACAATAATGACAAAGATTCCAGGTGAAAGTGGTAGAAATCCATTAGTTTATGGAAGATTTAATTCAGTCCATAATCAAGTAACAGCACCAACAATTTTGTTTTATGGGCATTATGACGTAGCCCCCACTAATAACGATAAAAAATGGCTAAATAATCCTTTCAAATTGTTTGGTATGAACGGTTATTTGTATGGTAGAGGAGCAAATGATAATAAAGTAACACCTTATTTTTCTTTTGACGTGTTTTAATATCATATTGACTAACAATATATGTAGGGTTCTTTGGCTACGAATATATTTTCGGTTCATGAACTTTTAAAAGAAGGCTTATTGAATGTCAATGTCGTCTTTTTAATTGAAGGTGAAGGAGAAAATGGTAGCGTGGGTCTTTTAGAAGCATTAAATGCCCATAAAGTGAGATAGTGCTGAAAAGTATATTTGTATAAATGTATTTATAGATGAACTTAATATTTATATATATATTTAGGATATGTTTGAAAATATTGATTTGATTCTGTTAAGGTGAAAAAGAAAATAAAGCGATTAGGAAAAATACTTAGCTTTTCTTTGTCTGTTAGTAATTCATATTGGCTTGGTGAAGGTGTTCCTTGTATTACCTATGGTCTACGAGGTGTTATTCATGCCACTGTTACAGTAAGTAATAAACAGTAATACTACATTTCTTTTCATATCTCTGTGGTATTCATCTATGTAATTTCTTTACTAAATATACTACGCCAAGTAGATATCAAGTCATCTGTCTGATCTACATTTAGAAGCTGAAAGAGCCGCATCTGAGCCGCTTATTGAACTTGTTCACGTGCTTGGAAAGCTAGTAAACCCTTCTCGTGATGTACTTATTCCTGGTAATATAATATACTATCTGTTGTCTACTTTTTTTCCGATGCATAATTATTAAATGCATGCAATCTGATATCTAGGTTTTTATCACGATGTGCTACCAGTCACTAATGCAGAGGAAATATTATATGATCCTATCATTGAATGGTTGCAATTGTAAGATATTTTTTTTATACATATACAATCATATTATCAAACATTTTTAACTTTTATGTGTATTCATACATGTTGTGTATATATAGATGCAAAAATATGGCTCATAATCGATTATTTCATTCTTGTGTTACTTCGTCTGTCATTTCTGGTAGTAATAATGGGAATGACGATGATGATGACGATACGTCCAGCTATGATTATGTCGTAAATAGTAAAGAAATTAAGAGACAACTAATGTTGAGATGGAGATATCCTACACTTACTGTGCATGATATTGATGTATCTGTCGATAACCCTACAATTATTTCACATAAAGCTGCTGCTTTGGTAAGTATGCGAATTGTACCCAACCAAAGCATAGAAGTCGTTTGTAATGGATTCAAGCAATATATACACACGTGTTTTGACAGTTTAAAATCTGTAAACCATATTAATGTAAGCTAATAATATCTAGATATATATCAGAGAAAGAAAGAAAGAAAGAAATGGCCCCAACTTGCTATATTTTGATAGGTTGATATAAAAAATCATGCAGATTATTGGTTAGGTGACCCCCACCATCCTTATTTTCAAGCAGCCGCCAAAGCAATTGAAGAAGAATGGAATATGAAGCCATTATTCATTCGAGAAGGTGATTCTATTCCTGCTGTTAGCTGGCTGGAAAAGATCTGTCAAGCACCAGTCATCCATATTCCCTTTGGACAATCATCAGATCAAACACATTTACCAAACGAAAGAATATGTCTTTCTAATCTACACGCAAGCAGAAGAATTATCAAGAGTTTATTACTCAAAATTGGGAATAAATTAAATTGAAAAGAAAAAACTTGAATAAAGTAACTTTTTAATCTCTATCTATATGTACATGTTGAATGATCTTATAAGGTGGCCATTCATCTTTTTTACGCAACGCCTCTTCAAGGTGAAGCACCTGTTCGTAAATAACAAACATAATGGCACTTTGAAGACTGGTCCAAAATACACGAGGACCGATACCTCTAAACAGCCCCCCAATACCTTGATTTTTATAATTCCATATTAGCCCATCAATAATGCCACTATAATGCTTGGCTGTGCCTCCGATCTCCTTTTGTTTCTTTGTACTGACTTGTGTCTGAAGTAGTGTTTTCATCACGTCTAATGGTGTCGTGACAGCGCCTGCGATGCCACCTGCTAGTGAGCCTGTAAGCAAATCTATACCCAATGGGAGTTGTTCGCCGGGTTGGACAACATTTCGTTGTGCGAATTTCTTAAATTGTTCTATATATGTTTTTTTTTTAATATTACATCCATCTTGCAAAGAATGTATATATATATTCCACACACAACCCTTCTTTCTCTTTTTCTCTTACCGTAACATGCAAATTGTATAGCAGAATATGGTACATCGCGTAAAATAGTTGCTCTAAATCCATGAAAAAGTGCACCGTATCCATCGTATTTAATAATCTAAACATAGATATACACGTAAGAGACTTTTTCCTTCATTGCACCTCCTTTCTAATAACAAAAAGCACTACTTACAGTTTTCGTGGCATGCCAAGTACCCTTATAATTATACCCACTGACAAAATGAGGGTTGTTATATTTACCCTGCAGTTGCATACGTGTCTTTAATACTTCGGATGGAACATACACAATCGAAGCTGCTAAATCACCCAAAGAGCCTGCAGTCAAGTGCGCAAGAACTTCTGGTACGCTATTTGCGGTTAAATTGCGTTTGGTGAATTCATAAATACCAAAATAAAGCGCAGTACCAGGGACTTTAATTAAATTAATACATACTGTCAATACATCTATTTTACATCAATATACTTTACTTGATCCAAGCATAGCAGGCGTAATACCGGAATATAAGCCTCTAAAGACACCTTCCTCCTTGAATATTAATTTATAAGCCTGTACCATATTATAATATTTAAGTGCTCGGTGCTGAGGCTGTCCTTGTAATCGAGTTTTGACGGTATCAACACTGTGTCATAATGTAAGTCGGTGTGTTTTTCCCTTTTTTTAAAATAGATACTTTACCTGTGCATTAAAAAATCAGCTGTTGAACCTCCTATACCACCTGCGACAATAGCCTATGTTGGAAATAACAAAGGGTAAATAGATGAATGTAAGATTTATAAGCCTTCCTGCTTACATCAAAATAAGGTGGATGAGCACCATTTGCATCGGAGTGTACAGAAGGTATTATAAAGTGTTTGCTGTTATTATTGTTGTTATACTGAGTATTGACATGAGAAGGTGCTATGTTCATGAGAAAAGGAAAAGGTATAAATATGTGTTTAATAAAACTAAAAAGCTGTAAGTTTTAGAGGCAACGAAAAAACTTTATAAAGTATTGATCACGTGTTATTTGTCATTTTTTTTTCGGGAACACCAAAAAAGGTTATGACTCAAAAGTTTGAGAGAAATATAAAATAAAACAGACATCTGTTCCTGAAAATATCTCATTATCGTTCTCTTTCTTTACTTCATACACTATTATATATATATATATATAACTATTCATTGCTCATTTTCAACTTGTATCAAAAGATCTCGACCTTACTTTTCTTTTCTTAGTTTTAGGACTATAATAGGTATGATATCATTGTGGTACATTCAACATTACCAATGAAAAACTACACATTTATATTTATGCAAAAGTAGCTCAATTAAACAAAAAGAGGAATTAGGAATATTATAATTGATAAAAAAGTATATACATAGAATTGTCATTCTTAAATTACGCTACTCCTCTATTTTATTTATTCAATTCGGTGAGAAAGTATTGATAGACGGTGTTAAAAGCTACTTCCGACGCTAAATAGAGAATATTCGTAGCCAATCATCTTGTGTTGGTCTCAGATTTAGAATCTATTTAAGAGTTTTCCATTTAATGAGAAAGTATTAATATAAAATAGATGCCTTTAGTTACTTTAAAGTGTTCTATTGGCCTTTCTTATCTTTTTTTTTTATCAATAATAACAAAATGTGGCAAATATTGAATCTTATAAAGAGCACATAATAATATTGTGAACAATATGAAAGCATGGAACCCGTTCATTCTTATTTATTTTCAATGGTAGATATTGTTTGCTATTATTAGAAAGTAATGTCCATTATTATACTTAAAGCATAATCCGAGAATGAAATACATAGTTAGCCAAACAAAAATAGGATAGAGATGATTTGTATTGCTATATTACCAACAAAACCAACTGTTTTATTCCTCTCTTTTATATTTATTTCAGTTTACAAAATGCCTACAGTTGTATCTAGATTCTGCTATAGAGCCATATTTGATTTGTCACAAGTGAAGAGCTTTTCACATAGTAGGAACGAATCAATACTTTTTTGATAAAATACACTAACTAAAGACAAAATTTTCCTATTACAAAGGCCAATCCTACAAATTTGAACAGCTAAGACAACAAAGAAATGAACATAAAGAACTCAACAAAAAGCACGATGATCTTGAAATAAAACACAATGACCTCAAAGAAAAGAGCAAAAGTATCGAAAAGAAGAATAAAGAATTTGAGCAAGAGAACAAAAACCTTGAACATCAAATCAAAAGGCTTAACGAAGAAATTCTTGAATTAAAATCAACCTGATATGATACCAACAATGGAGAAGAGTTTATCTTGTTCAATTCATTGTTAATAGACATTGCTTTATAATTTTATGACTTTATAATATCATTTAATCATTTTATTATTCTATATTCATCTATTTATTTCATATTTTAAGAATAAATGGCTTCACTTGCCCGTCTGTGGCAGTTATCTTTTTACATAGTTTCATTCAAACTGAATACAAATGTTTATATAAAAACCATTTTCTAGTTGATGGTGTTATACAATAGGGAGACAGAATCTCGAAATTATTTTATATAAAACATTTTTTTAAAGTACTATTTGCTCAATAAGGTCGATTTCTTCATGTATAAAACTCTGTAAAAAATAAATGCTTTTTGACACTGAATTTTAATACGTAGATATGTCAACTGAGAACAAATGCAAAATTGTATGATTGTCACACAGCATTACACATCAGGTGTTACAGTCTGTAATGCACATATATTTTTGCAGATATACTTCCAGTCAACAGTTATAAACTGTATTTGCATTGCATTCTCTATATCATATATCTGAGTTTAATTCATTCAAAATCTTAGACATGGAATGATTTCAAGTAGATCTTCTATGGATCCCATTTTTTGGGATAGTTTCATTGTATTAAAATATCCACTTTTTTAAAAATGTAATTGATAATACCAAGGTGTAATTTATTCTGATTGATATAGTATAGTGTGAAATATTTGTTTATTTATTAAATGTATGATGTAAATCATACAGGTTTATACTTTAAAATGGTGAGTACTTAAGTTAAGGTTTATCTCAATATCGAATTCATGTTTTTTCTTTCTACGTCACTCATGAGGGTACTGTATACTTTTATTGCGTACGAAGATGATATATGTTTCTTTCTTCATTAGAAAGGGATGGTATACGTGTGTTGTACCCATTGACATAGAGCAGTCCAAAACCTTATTTTTATCACTTACATCGTTCGCGGTGTTTGAATGAAACCGTTCCTTGTCTTTTATAAGTGACGCATAGTGTCTCAAATTGATTTTTCTTTTTTCTTCTCTCTCTTTCTTCCTTTATCAATTTTTAATATGATTAAAATAAAAAATATATTTAATTCAAACAAGAATGAGAATAGAACCACAGCTTTCACTAAGCGACATGAAGTATTACATCATCAGGACACATCTGACGACTCTGGCGTAAAGATCAATGATTTAAGCGATATAGAACTGGACCCATATAGGTCGTGGTGGAAGGACTTGAATCCTTTCGGATTAAAAGTACTCAATGTTGAAAAAGTTTTAGAGTTTATATTAAGTAGTGGACTCGCTGATGAAACATTAAATAAGGTAAACATATCTTATTTGAGATTGTATCTTAAGTTCAGCTGATTGATAAGATAGAACAAATAGATTCTATCACTTTGTCAACATCAAAAAGAAGGCTTAAAGCAAGAAGAATTCTTTGCTGTATTACGTTTGATCTCTCATGCACAACAAGGACACACTATTTCTCTATCATTGGTACATGATAAAGGTAAGAGAAGAACAGTACCAGAAAGAAAACCAACCTTTTTTTTTTTCCTTTTTTCCATTTTACTAATATAAAGGCAGTAGTAGAATCCATGCCAAGATTTAGAACTGAAGCAATTGAGATATCATTAAAGCCAAGATCTTCTTGTGAAACTTCTCGGTCAGTCAACCTAAACAGCGAACAATCTGACTTTCGATCCCTCTCACTTGGACAAAGTAACAACAGTACTCCCAGTCAAACAACTAGATTTAATAAGCTTCACCCTGGATACGGTCATTCTCGTTCAAGGTCACTTCCGTTTAACCCATTCTCTGCTCCACAGCATGCTTCACCTTTCGATACACTTGGAGTCTCACCTGTCAAATCTGGACAATCGCGACATGGTGCACATAAATCAATGGATACAAACCAGTTGTCACAAATGGTGGATACAGGTCAGTCTCTCCTGTTGACTCGGAGCTTTACACCAAAATTTTTAAGCGAATCAGAACAAACAACAAATCCTTTTGACAGCACAGGTTCAAGTCCTCAAACACCAGCACCGGCCACACCTACATACCCAAACATTATTATACACACAAATGATGTTTCTAATAAATACAGAGAACCTCCACCTCCTGTGCCACCTCAATCCACTAAACCCGACTATCCAAAATATGCCCATAATAATAAAAAATGAATGACAATACAAATGCCGTTCTCTTTTTTTTTTTTTTTTTTTAAAAAAAAAAACCTTATTTATTTTACTTTATTTTGTACATGTGTTGATATATTATATTTTATATATACGTGGAAGACACTACTTTCTTCCAAACGACATCTTTCCTAAAAATCCCTCTTTTCCACTTTTCATATCACGGAGAGGGTATTTTGGTGCATTTGATGCATCTGCTCTGTAACTGGAGGCCAGTTCATCTAAATTATCATCCCATTCCAAGTCACGCAAACGATGACCTAATTTACGCTCGCGTAATTTAGAAGTATAAGATCCTACTATAGTTGCTGCATAAAACTACACAAAAAAACAGCGGCTTTAATATTTCCTTTTTTCTACCCCTTTAAAAAAAAAAAGTAAAACTTACCAAAAGTATCTGACCCACAAACAACATAATAGCATTTCCAACGACATCAGCCTGTACAGCTTGGTCACAATTAGCCAAACCATATGTATTTCCATATTGCATGCCCAAAAAAGTGGTAGAATAGCCACCAAGCGTCAAAGTACTATTTGTGTTATCAGTTGCTTGATCGGGATTCATTTGATTACATAATGTTGTAGATTTGCTACGACTTGTTAATGACAAGATAAAATTGATGGCTTGCCAGATGGTCATAAAGAAGACGAGTAACCAAAACAAGATTTTAGATAATCGCATCATACTCAGTTTAGCCTTTTATCGTAATTATTAGTTTGTTTTTTTTTGTTTTTTTTTTTGCTTAATACGTTAATGCCATCTCTTTTTCTTTTTTTGTTTAAATACTTTACCATTGAAGCTGATAACAAGGTCCAAATAGATATAACTGCTGCTGCAACTGAAAAGAATAGAAAAGAGTGAATAGAGAACAAAATAATCAATTAATCAGGGCAATTTACTTAGAAATCCAATATATACCCAGGGTAGAACAGTGTGAACAACTGATAGGTGAATCACCATGGCTACAGTAAATTATTAAGTATATAAGCTATATAAAGTATAACGACTTCTTACGATTCTTATGTGCAAACGTGGCACCAATGAGTGCGATAGCTACAATCTTTAACAATGACCATTTAGAAACATGCACGCCTATTGTATATTTGTGTAGCTTACCATTGTAATGACGCTACTAACTATAACACCTCCTCTTAAGGGTATGATACAACAGCATTTTTTGGGCATTATTAAAATAAAAAGTAGTAAAGTGAAAAAGAAATAAAATATATACACAAAACAAGATATAAACGAGTGACGAGTGGGGTTTGAAATACGTTTGGTCACAGGCTCTTTGAAAGACCTCTTTTGTTGAGTATTCCTGTTTCAAAAGTGGAAAGCAGAGTTTCCAAATTGAGGGCTTCCTTCTCTCTCAGTGGTTTAGACTTTTTTTTAAAAAAGGAAAAATCATTAACCTTTTCTAAAAATAGCATTTCTGTATTTTGTGATATAAAAATAGAATTACAGAAAACAAGTGTGATATTTGGAAGGGTTTCTTGGCAAGTCTTTTACAGTGTTTTTTTTTAAGATATTATGAAAATATCTCGAAAATAAATGATTGAATAAAATATAAAAATGATTGATTTGTATTTAGGATCAAGATTAAATATAGAATGTTAAAAATCTATTTAAATCAACAGTAAATCGAATATTCCAATGTTTACAAGAATGTCGATCAGTTAATTTTATTTACTTGAATTCGTCCAATACTATTTATGATGATACATATTTATTTCTATTCAATATCAAAATAGCAATAGTGAATAGAATCATTCAACTTTTAACTCGTTATTTATTAAATTCATTGAAAATACGACGATTTCATGGAGGCAAAAAAGGCTCTTTTGATAGCTTTCAGGGGCATCACAAATGTCAGATATTCAAATGCAGCTATAAATTGCATTGGTAAAAAGAATACCAAAGAATAATGAAATACATGAAAGATTACTGATTCACTTTTTTTTTTTGGTATTATAAACTTTATATTTTTTTTTACTCAATAAGTGTTACTAAGCCTTCAACTTCAATATCCTTTGCTAGCAGAAGATACCAACTGAATCAACCCCTGATTGCTAATGTTTTCGAGCGTATGACTGAAGAGCAATAAAGTCAACAGGACCAAGAAAGTCAACCTTCTAGTTCTTCGAGTCACAGTGAGCACCAGCAACCAGGACCCACTTCAGAAAAGATGAGTTTATATATATCTATATATACTTACATTAGATTAATGATTTTCCCAGTTTGTTTTTAGTCATTTGGAGATCTTTCTAATAAGAATGAAAACAACAGTAATAAGGAGCAGGAATATAAAACAGAGAACCTTCGAGATGATGACGCCAAAAAATCCGGGTATACTAAAGGAGAGACTTCCGAAAAAGATAGCGTCTTGTTCAAATACTTTGAGAAGATCCAAAATGACTTGAAGAATCAAAAATGCTCACTGTGTACTAACATGATTCTTTCTGGTTAGAATTAATGAATCCTCCCTCTTTTTTTTTGCATCAAGAAAGAGCAAAGGGTCAGTTGTAAACTTATACAAACCTTGTATATTTTGCGGATATCCCATCTTTTACTTAATAGAAAATTAGATACTGTAAGCGGTCCTATTTGTAACTCAAGACTTTAGACAAATGGGTGCAGCAAAGATCCAAATGCAAAAATAGTAGTCGATTTAAACCGGTAGCTAATTGTTAATACCAAACTATATATAGAGAGATGTGTTAATGTTCTATTTATAATAGCTGCTTTCTATTACGTTGATTCAATATAATTGTTCGACAGCTGGTAGATGTGGTTGTAATTCCATGGTTCATGACCCTAAGATTATTTAAAAGCTTCCAAAGAATCATCAGATGGAAGCACCAGCTATTCTTACTCCCGAAGCGACCATATTAGCAAGTTCATTTAGTGTAATGGAGTTCATTCAAAATAAAATTAGACAAAATAAACCAGCCAATCCATTCGCTTCAGCTGCTTCTCCTACTTTATCAATTGCTAATAATCCTGTAGAGAAAATAGTGGTTGCACCATCAAGCTTGCCTGGGAACCCACATGCTTAACATCAGTAGCAAAGTACACTATCTATACCTTCCATTTATAATATGTTTATGGTTTATGGTCGAATAGATACAATGGGTTTCTATAAAATCTATTATATTTTTATACTATATAATATTTTTAGCTGAAAAAAACTAGTTGAAAAGAAAGCATTTTTTTTTCTTGGTCTCCTAGATATGTTATAAGGACCAAAATTTAATTGCTTTTTTAGATGTAGCCCATCAAAAGGGCTCTTTATCAAAAGACGAAAAAATAAATAATCTTTATAGTTCTACTGCCAAGGAGTTTCTATTAAAAGAACACCTCGATAAATCCGTCATATATTCACAAGCCCAATACAAAAAAAAAAAAAAAAAACGATAAAAAGTCTGAGAAAGATTTAGGTCTCTGGGATGTATCTGAACCAAGCGTGAATATCACCATAAAAATGAGTCAACAGCATCAAAAACACAGAAAGCTACTGAAAGAGTAGAAACATATCAAAAGTTCAATTTAAATGTTTGAATCGAATGTAAAACATACATTTTAAAAAACGAAAATAAAACGAGGCTTATCTCTTGGATGACAATAATCAACTTCCTTCTTTGCAATTTATTTTACTTAAAATAGCTTTTTAAATTATGCAATCCTGAAATAAAGTTTATGCATATTTAAATTTGCAGTACTGACATGTATCGTGGGTACTATTATATTCATTTTATAAATGATTTTCCCGTAAATCTGCCCCAGTTCAAAAATAATGAGCGGTATTTATTGTAAGACAAGGCTTGCTGCGACATCACTTTTTAGTTCTTATATTCTCTTTATTAATAGGATTATTAAGTCTAGAATTACAGAGTGATAAATACTGAAGGTCTTATCTGAAAATGATATAGACTAGTCTCGAACATAATATTTATCTACATTTAGCAGACAGTCCCTGTTTCAAGTAGTCAAGTCGAGCATACATACTTCACTTTTTTAAAAATAAAGAAAATACTGAATAACATATTTGAGCTGGATATCAAAATAATATATAGAATGGGTTTTCACTAGTTTTTTTTTGTCAAGATAAGTTGAATTCATATGCTCCCGCCGTGAGAACGACATTTCAATACAAGTAAGTACATATGGAACAAAATTGAATCAAGTTTTACAAACGTTTTCATATATATCTGTTTTCCATTAATCAAAAGCGAAACAGAGCATCCTTGATAAAGATAAGTCTGCTTTCGTAAACTTGGTGATCCACAACTCAAAATACTATGTTTTTCCTTCATGCATGTACTGCTTATCCGCGTCTCCCAACATTATGGAGTTCATCAGGTTGGCTAAGCAAAAAATAAATAAATAGATACTGCTTATTAAGTAAAAGCTAACTATTTATATATTTTTATATACTTATATGTACATATAATACAAACGAGTAATTAGACTATTCTTAAAAACAATAGACACATTTATTTTTGAAAACACGATATTCCTTCAAAAAAGCCCTGAAATGTGTACATTTTAAGCCCAGGATATCATTTAAAGGGTTAAGTGCCATAAAGTCGAGTTTCACAAAGTGAAGCAAAGAGAAGTTGAGTTCATCAACTCCTCAGGTTAAAATAGAAAAAATGAATCATAAAAGGCATAGGTTGAGTCTCTGTCCTATAATAGGCCCAGGAAATAAAATTAATGGTAGCACAGATCATTTTTGTACGAGCTGAAATTTTATTATTAATAAATTTTCAGCTCACGGTATTGCGTCTCACAATGATTGAAAATCATATAAATATCAATTCATTCGACTCGCTTTTTAATTCACAAGTTTTTCTTAAACTATATACTTAAAATGAAGCTTTCTCTTATTATTGCCACCGTCTGTGCTGCTGCCCTTGCCCAAGCTGCCGAATATACCACTACTTTCACTGATGTTGATGCTGCCGATCACTGTGTCGATATCAACGAGAAGTACTTGAACAAGGTTTCAGATACTTACTATGTCTTGGGCGATGCCCTCATTATCCAGACTGATGCTGCTTGTGATGATGCCATTTTGACTAACGTCCGTGAAGTTTGCGGTAGCACTGTTGACCAAAGCTGTATCTAATTCTTTGAAATGATGAAATAATAGTTAGCATAAATCAAATAAATATCAGTTAAAGTATATCCCAACAATTAATATCAATTTTGTCAATAAAGTGCTTTTTTTTTAAAAAAAAAAAAAAAAGAATAAAAGCAAAGGTTTCATTTCATGAATTAACCAAACAAACTTTTTGAAAGGCAAGCGTACCTTTTTTTAATAATGAGAACTTTTATATTAACATATCTCTATATACTATCTGGTTAAGCTCCAGTATAAAGATCGAATATTTCAATTTAGATTTTATATTAAATCATAAATAAACAAATTGAGGTACCATGCGTTATTTTTAATTTATGCCCAATATATTGGAGTTTGAATACTTTAATAAAACTGCTGGTTGAAGGTGTATTGCCTTTATAAATATATATATTCCATGTCAAGTTTTCCTTAGAAGAGACATTATAGAATACAGTTTAATTTTTATTGCATTTTGTGTGGGAGCTTCCTGTTTGGAAAAGGAATGCAATTCTACTAAACGAGGAACTTTTTTTCTCTGGGTTACAAACCTTATTCCAGTAATTGATCATATTTAAAAAGCATGAAAATGATTCCTTTGTTATTGGATTGATACATTATAAAAATACTGTACTTTTGTGGTACTTCTATCATGTATTAGCTATTTTTAATATCGCTTTTAATTCTTGTAATATTCTATATTCTCACTTTTTTTTCCTTTCCTGGTTCTAATTTATGTGGCTCCAATTTACAATCAAACTTGTAAATTGATGAAGTCTCGTAAATCGCTATAATAGTCGGGCTCTCAAGTACTCACTAAAAGATGAAATACTTAAGAAATGGCTTCAATAGGAGTACCAAGTTCTTACTATAGAAATGATACTATCCAATAATATCATACTACACTTTGTTATTTGCCATTTCCAACATATAAAAAATACTTAGAGTCTCAGTACTCAGTTAGAAAATCGAAGATAAACTAGAATCAAGTATGATCGTCCGTTTAGAAACAGCGATTGGAAGAATAAGTTTGCTGGTTACTATCATTTTTCTGTTTACACAATTCATAGTAGAAAAGCCTAAGCTCATTAAACCAACGAGCATTCAGCCGTTGTATTTATTATATGACAATGACAAACCTTACCAAAGCTTCTTTTACAAAAGATTGGCCAAAATACTGTTTAGTTGTGCAAAGAATATGAATTATCATCTAGATAAAAATATAGATTATAGCTCTGCAATATATGCTAGAGTTTGTCATGTGCATGCAGATGGAGTAGATCGCGACAATGAACTAGCGCTTCGTTATATAAATTCAGATTCGATGCCTGGCTATCAGTTGCTTAGTTTAGCCCAAATAATACACTATGTAGATGAGGCTATACAAAATCATAAAGGTTCACTGTCTGTTTTACTGACATCATTACTGGAACCAATTTCAAAGCGTCTATGTTTAATTAGAAAGATGGGTGAAATTAAACCAAATAGTCAACCTGCTTCTACAAATGGAATATATTCTAAGGTATCTAGAACATTCACTGCTGGTGAGATTGAATATCTAATACGGATTATGAATGAAAAGGGATACAAAACAAGGGTAAACCACGAGGAGGCGTTCAATAGATTTTCGAAAGCAGCAAAATGTGGTAGCAAGAAGGCAGATGGTCACCTAAAGCTGTATTACTATGATGGAGAATTCAAAAAAAATAACAACCATCCTTGTTTTATAAAATTATCTAATAAAAAAAGTCATTTTACAAATGGGCACTGTCCAAAGACAAGTTGACGTTGATAAAGTAGTAAAATGGTGTCGGTTCAGAAATAATTTGTCATTGCCCAAGTATCCCTATTGTCGTTGATAAAAAAAAAAAAAAAAGTAACCAGCAGAACAAGAAATACATTGAATGAAAATAAATAAATCCTCAGCAACACGCACTGATGCTTATTTATTTATTTTTAAGCTTTATGAACATAATATACTAAACCTCAAAAAGGAACCTGGTTAATTTCAAAAGACAAAAAAAAAAAAAAAAGAGTTATGAAATAGTGTATTAAACAATTATAAACCATACAAAGGGAAGGATCATTTTCATTTGTTAATGACAGTAACAGCAATATTTATTTATTTATAAAAATAAAAACAAAAAACAAAAAACAAAAACTAGTACTTCAGTTCACATAATCCAAATGGATTATACTTAACAAGGACCACCACGGGAAGGTGCACTAGTTGTACTCTATCTCTCCTCAAACGAGTTGATTGAACACTAGTCCTCAAAAAAATATATGGAACGTGCAAATCTCTTAGTCTTCAAAGCAATTCTCAAGGTTCTTTATGCCAGTAGTATACTAAGTAAAACCGGACAGAGCTGATATCTTGCTGTAAACCTCCTGGGATTCAGTGGTCCGTCCCTCCAGCCAACCATCTGAGAGTGCATAATAAGCTCCCCACATGAGCTTGCATCAGGAAGGACTGAGAAGTGAAGAGGCGTCCCCAAGTAGTTATTATTTCCTCCTACCAATATCAACCTGAATAATACGAGCCAGAAGGGTCAATAGCCCGCTAGACCAATCGGCGTATGCCTTCACTTATAGGCCTGGAGAGACTTGAAACGTGGGGGATGGCATCAGAGAAACAATAATGCATCATCGTTGGATGTAGGTATGCATTTCTTCTTTCATCCTGGCCTTCATTGAGAGAACTTACCATACATACCCTGCATAAAGAAAAGTGATTTTGTTCGATAGCCAGACACGACCTCTCCTTCTAGGGAAAAAAAAAATCATTTATTTATTTTTTTGGGAATCCACAGTCACCTGGCAGCCTAATAGCGAGAAAAACAAACAAGCTTAGAGTTAATACTTGTAGGTATACACACTATGTACGAACATGTAGAACTCTAGAAATAATAGAATAAGCATAAAAGACTCATCACAGCAACTGTGATTGTATTCCCTTCAAGAATGAATCTCAATTATGTAAATCTCTTGATTGCTTCTTTTTTTATTATGGTTTTTTGATAGGAGATAGAAAGAACAGACATATAAAATAAATCCATACCACTCAATGCGGTGTTGTATCTTTATCATCATCATCATCATCTCTGATTCACTTTTTATTATATATATTGTACTTATCTGCACAACAGGCGACGCTTTTTGGTGGTAGTCTTTAAGGTATTTTCCAACTATTATGTGTTAACATCTCTCTATTCAACGGAATGGTCCTCAACTCATTCAGCAATAGCAGCAATTAGCTAACAAATACGACCTTTCTTTAGAGATACTATTTCCACCACTGTCGACATTAAAGAACAATAATCAAAAGAAGAATAACAATGCTAAAATAAATACATTGTTATTTTTTTTTACAATCTATTTTGTTTTGTTTTGTTTTGTTTTGCTAACGATAATAAACGTCTCTGGAATTAACATGATTAACTCTGCTTTGATTGTTCAAAGATCTTATTTTATTTACTAGTAATAATATGTAAGTGCCATCACCAACTTGAAAGGCATGGCTACTCAAGAAGCTTCTTTTTAAATAAAGTCTAAACATACAACCAGCCAGAGTATTCACTGCTTCTTTAAAATAAAGGCATCAATAGAACAACCATCACTAGAAAACACACAACATTGCCAGCATTACCGAGTAACATCGCTTACACAAGTTACCTAACTTATGCATCTAAAGTAAAACCATGGCGAATGATCGAGTAACATCGCTTACACAAGTTACCTAACTTATGCATCTAAAGTAAAATCATGGCGAATGATCGAGTAACATCGCTTACACTCGTTACTTGTATTTTGAATCAAGAGTAAAACAATGGAGAGGAATGTGAAATTAACGGCTCACAAAGTAAGTAGTAAACAAAAACAGTAAAGTCATCTTAAACCTTCTTTTGCAACCCAATTCCTTTAATGTAACTTCTAACATCTTACCTTTACTTATTTTCTAAATTGAAGCATGGTTTTATGTTTTTCATTTTAATTATATATAAATGGTATTCTTATTTTATTTTCATTCAATTATACAGTGATTTGAGCTTAACAATATAATTTTTGGGAAAATAGAATATAATCTACTAGCATTTTAATTCACATTTTATAATACAAAATACACAGAAAAATTATATATAAATGGCAGTCTTATCTTATTTTTCATTTTAATTATATATATAAAAAAGGTTTCCCACTCAGGACGATCATCCAGATAGCATACAAAACTAGAACGATACAAGGTTAGCAAGGCTAACCAGACAGATACAGAGGAGTTACATGCCCTCAACATGCGAAAGCTAATCTGTAGCGTCCAGGTGAGGAAACAGTGCTCTTCTCAATCTTGTTTTTTATTCAGAATACCCCTTATTTTTCATTTTTTTAAAAAAAACAAGAGAGAGAAAAGTGATTAAAGAAAAACAAAAAAAGTTCAGGGAAAGCACCTTTATTTATAGACAAAAAAAGCGTGACTATTCGATAAGACAGCGTGACTGTTAGATAAGAGGCAGTGGTCATTAAAAAGAGCCAATAGAAATTCAGGGGATTTTTATATGGGGGAAAAAAGACTTTCACATAAAAAACATAAAGAAAGTAAAGAGATAAAGGTCAAGAAGTAGACTTTTAAAAGAGGTATGAGAATGAGCCGTCATGCATATTCTGTTTCACAAGTACTTTTGATCTGCAACACAGTTTGTGAAACTTTTATTTTGTACTCCTCTTGAATACAGTTTTTTTTTGACATCAAGTAGTGAAGTGTTTATATTTTCGTAATTTGTATTGGAGTTCACTAAGCTTAATAAACCCCATTATATTCGCAGTGTTTTATTGCTCTCATTCAATCTGGCTACATCGTTGCTTGTACCTTGGTGCCTTGAAATAGTGTAACATAATTTTCACCTTCCTTTTAAGTAGTAATATTCTTTCTATCTCCTATCAAAAAACCATAATAAAAAAAGAAGCAATCAAGAGATTTACATAATTGAGATTCATTCTTGAAGGGAATACAATCACAGTTGCTGTGATGAGTCTTTTATGCTTATTCTATTATTTCTAGAGTTCTACATGTTCGTACATAGTGTGTATACCTACAAGTATTAACTCTAAGCTTATTCGTTTTTCTCGCTATTAGGCTGCCAGGTGACTGTGGATTCCCAAAAAAATAAATAAATGATTTTTTTTTTCCCTAGAAGGAGAGGTCGTGTCTGGCTATCGAACAAAATCACTTTTCTTTATGCAGGTATGCATGGTAAGTTCTCTCAATGAAGGCAAGGATGAAAAAAAGAATGCATACCTACATCCATGGATGATGCATTATTGTTTCTCTGACGCCATCCCTCACGTTTCAAGTCTCTCCAGGCCTATAAGTGAAGGCATACGCGAATTGATCCAGCGGGCTATTGGCCCTTCTGGCTAAGAGATTCAGGTTGATATTGGTAGGAGGAAATAATAACTACTTGGGGACGCCTCTTCACTTCTCAGTCCTTCCTGATGCAAGCTCATGTGGGGAGCTTATTATGCACTCTCAGATGGTTGGCTGGAGGGACGGACCACTGAATCCCAGGAGGTTTACAGCAAGATATCAGCTCTGTCCGGTTTTACTTATTATACTACTGGCATAAAGAACCTTGAGAATTGCTTTGAAGGCTAAGAGATTCGCACGTTCCATATATTTTTTTGAGGACTAGTGTTCAATCAACTCATTTGAGGAGAGATAGAGTACAACTAGTGCACCTGTTGTATTTAAGGTTCTATGAGGAACTATTTATAAGCTGAAGTTCAAATAAGAATAATAATAATGATTATCACTAGATCAATACAAACATTATGATCGCTACATATTATAATAGTTACATATATAACTTAATAATATTATCATAATGCACGATCTGAATAACTTAATTGTTATAAAGATAGATACTTTAAAGTGAACTATAAGATTATACACAATAATAGATTTACGTTCAACTGAGCATCGTAAAGTAAATCGTATAATGATACAAATAAAAAAGAATCACAACATAGCAACTCACGGATGAGATTAGCTACCTCATCGAGACACTTGAACAGACTGTTATAGTGCGCTATTCGTATTTGAAATCATTATATTCATAATCAGCAGTGTTTAGCATTGATGATAGGATCAGGATATAATTATAGAATGACACATTTATAGTAGAATATCTTGATACAAACAACCATACTATAAGAAGTAATAAAGACTCTTATACTATGGTGGTAATGATGGAT
>MU622339.1:79872-94563 GCA_025399235.1 Backusella circina FSU 941 | reverse complement strand
AAGGAATTAATAAAGACTCTTATACTATGGTGGTAATGATGGATGTACATAGGTAATCTATCTTATCATAACATAACTGTTCACGTATGATCGTTAGACAAAAGTCTCAACTTATTCTGAGATAGTATAATGTTATTATGGATTGGATTCATGATAAGGTTAGCTCAAGGGTATAGGATTCGGATAACTCAGGAAAAGATCTTTCCATATCGTTATATCGAAAGATTATAATTGAGGGACTTTGATATCTAAATAGTTTACAACTCAATTGATCAATCATGTCAAGATTAATCATTTTTTACAAAGTTTGGGTGAAACAATGTTTTCCTCAGCTACTTCAGATATTCTTAT
Organism: Backusella circina FSU 941; assembly: GCA_025399235.1. Taxonomy (NCBI): domain Eukaryota; kingdom Fungi; phylum Mucoromycota; class Mucoromycetes; order Mucorales; family Backusellaceae; genus Backusella; species Backusella circina. The sequence continues at coordinate 94,212 of MU622339.1, read as the reverse complement.
AAATAGAAGACATATCTTCAGCAGATGAGAGTCTTCAGTCTGTTTTTTGTTTAAAAATCTTTCTTTTTGAATAAAACGCTGACACCATTCCCATTCATTATCGTTTCTTATTTTTCTAAATTGTGATCTTTTTCTGAAATACCACAGCACCTTCCCGTGGTGGTCCTTGTTAAGTATAATCCATTTGGATTATGTGAACTGAAGTACTAGTTTTTGTTTTTTGTTTTTTGTTTTTATTTTTATAAATAAATAAATATTGCTGTTACTGTCATTAACAAATGAAAATGATCCTTCCCTTTGTATGGTTTATAATTGTTTAATACACTATTTCATAACTCTTTTTTTTTTTTTTTTGTCTTTTGAAATTAACCAGGTTCCTTTTTGAGGTTTAGTATATTATGTTCATAAAGCTTAAAAATAAATAAATAAGCATCAGTGCGTGTTGCTGAGGATTTATTTATTTTCATTCAATGTATTTCTTGTTCTGCTGGTTACTTTTTTTTTTTTTTTTATCAACGACAATAGGGATACTTGGGCAATGACAAATTATTTCTGAACCGACACCATTTTACTACTTTATCAACGTCAACTTGTCTTTGGACAGTGCCCATTTGCTATGGGTCGACGCCGCTATTTTCCGAATTAAGAGTACTTGAAAAATAGAAAGATATATATACAATCAATCAAGTGTAGTTTACCTTTTATTAGCTTAGCACAGTTTTTTTTTTTTTTTGAACTGGAATTGTTTTTTTGCGGGAATAATTGTGCCGAAACAACCGAGTTTTCGGGCCCTGAGGCTCCACTTCGGCATGCCCTGATGATTCTGTTTAGATGAAGGTACTTCTCTGCTTAAAAAGAAACATAGATTACAACAGGTATGATCATAGTATTCTTTTTTTTTTTTCTGAATAAAAGATAGTATCGTAATCCATCTTAAGGCTGTGAATGTGTATTTATTATAAAATTAAAAATTCATTATAGAAACCCATTTCTATAAAATCAAAAACCTAGTGGACTTTTAATAATAAAGCACAAAATGTATTTAAAAAGGTAGCTTTCTCAGCTTTTTTTGTTTTGTTTTTGGTTTCTTATTTTTCAAAAGGAAAAAAAAAAAAGTTCATTGAGAAACCATTCACAAATGTCGGATGCTTCAACCTTCAATCAGGCACTCACTCAAATGGTGGTCTCTGAATTCCCCATGATTCTCGCACTTATTTTTGGAGGCTGTTGTAGTAATGCCTTTGCTCTAGAAGTCCTCGTAACGTAAGTCCCTCCTCCCCCTTTTTTTTTGCAGAAAAACAAAATACTTATCTATCTTATCCTTAACAGCGATGCACCTAAAAGTGGTATGGCAAATATCTTTATTTTAAATATATAATAACATTTTTTTTTAAAAAAAACACAAATGTATATACAACAGGTCAATTGATTACGTTTGCACAGTTTGCATTTGTGGCACTGGACGGGCTGAGGCACCATGCAACCTGGGGCAAATATGGACCCAGATTGAAACCATCTGTGGTGCCTCTTTCCAACTGGATCATGCTTGTGATTATCTTTTTCCTGGTATCAAGTTTAAACAACATTGCACTTGGTTATAACATTTCAATGCCTCTGCATATTATATTTAGAAGTGGTGGATTGATTGCAAATATGATTATGGGTGCACTTATATTGAAAAAGAGGTTGGTAGTTTATTTTGAATGGCAATAGATATATATACTTAAGGATTCTTCTTAGATATTCGATGGGACAGATTATTGGTGTTATTTTTGTTACTGTCGGTGTCATTTGGGCAACGATTGATACTGCATCTGCAACAAGTGAGGTAAAATTATAATAATAATAATAAATGATCCAGTCAACTTAACGCACGTCAAAAAGGCAAATCCTGGTAGTACGACGGATTTCCTTATTGGCATAACATTACTTGTTATTGCCATGATTCTATCAGCCGGTTTGGGTCTGTTTCAAGAAGTTACTTATAAGAAATATGGAAAACAATGGAGAGAGGGATTATTTTATACCGTAAGTATATAGATATATATACAAATATGTTTTTTAAAAAAAAGGGGGGAATTCGAAGTGGATATTAAGTAAATGAATGAATGATTTAGCATTTCCTTGCCTTACCCTTTTTCCTGTTATTCTATAAAGACTTGGTGAATCAAGTACATTCATATAACAACTCACCCATCTTGCCTCTTTCGGTTATTTTAAGTCAAGTACCGGTAATTGGGTCAGTTGCAAAGGTACTCCCTCCTTTTGCCCTGTCGTTCCTTGAGAACTTTCCTGTTCGCAAGTTGTGGGCCTTCCTTGTTATGAATATCCTTACACAGTAAGTGGAGAAACACAGTAAATATATATAACTCATGCTAAATACTCTGTTAACAAAAATAGATATGCTTGTATCGCTGGTGTAAACAGAATGACCTCTGTTGCAACTTCGCTCACTCTAAACTTAGTTTTAAACCTTCGCAAATACACATCATTAATTATATCAATTATTTATTTTCAAAACGAATTTGGCATTGGTGCTAAAATCGGTACTGCTTTGGTTGTAATTGGTACTTTCATCTATTCAAGACCACCCACAAAACCCGCCGCTAAAGTGGAGATGAAGGAGACATCAAAAGACAAATAAAGTGATATATCTATATATACTATTTTCTTAATAATAAAATAAGCCAGTGTTTTTTTTTTTTTTTTTTTTGTACATAAATGAAAATTTTTCCTTTTCTTTATTATTTATATAAAACACGAAACGATATTTTTTTTTTAATCCAAATCATCATATGCTGCTGCAGCACGTCTTCTACGTTCTGTGCTCTTTTTGTTGGGTTTATTCTTTGCCTTTTTCTGACCAGCCGCAAACGCCATGGCCTCTTTATGATCACGGCCCAGATTATCATAATCCTTTACCTTGTAAATTCTTACAATCCAGTTCTCGGAAGTAAAGCTTTCATCCAAAACAGACAACTCGGGACCCTTCATGGGCAAAGGCTGGTTACGCACACGATCAAAGGGTTGACGACCCCCAAACATCTCATGGAAACGATAGTAACTCATCTTGTACATGAGTGAGTCCTTCATGGCCTTGGATGCCTGGTCATCCACACGGTATTCACCCGAGGGCGTAAAGTAGTCAGACTCCTTGATCACATCGGGCCAGATGCCCTGAGAGATACGGATCATCCATAAAAACTTGTTGATGTCGTCACCAGAGTAACCCAAAAGACCACCAAAGATGACGAGCACATAATTCACATCGTGTCGCTTCATGATCTCGTATGCATCCGTCTCGTTTGTTGACATTGCACGACCGACAGTGGCGATATGGGTATTGTTCCAGGTATTGTTATCGACAAGTGTGGTGCGGTTGGAGAAACCGGCGATTTGGTAACCGTAATCCCACCAAGACATGATGGTGGCATCCTCATCAGTATTTTTACGTAACCAGTAGTAGGCCTCTCTAAAGTCATCAATGATGCGCTGGGATCCGTCAGGGTTACGAGAAGCAAGCACAACAGAGGGGGATGAGTAGGCATTGGATGTGACCCAGGTACAGTGCCATACAAACATAAACAAAAAGAAGACAAAACTACCGACAACCAAGAGACGGGTATCGTTACCAAGAATACCAAACACCTTGTTCTTGCGCTCCTTCTTTGAGGTAGTCTTCTTTTTCTTTTCAGATGTCTCTTCAGCCTGTTCAGTTTCAACTGCAGCAGCAGCAGCAATAGCAGGCTTATTGGTGAAATCAAGATAGGTATCCAGTAAGGTAGAGATAGCAATACCACCACATACACACACAACAGGTGTCAATGTCAACATTAAACGCACCATCACACCAGCAAAGTAGGAAGCAAACACACCATACACAATCACAAACACATGCTCATCACGCAACTCTCTGAAGCAGAGATAGATACCAACAGGGAAGGTAAAGATAAGCATCTGCAAATCAAAGAAGAACATGGGCCATGCGGTTGGCTGATGCTCAGAGACGGAGGCAATAATAGGAATATGAATCTTTGCATACCCAGTATCCCAAAGAGAATAGAAACGGCCCGTCCAAGGTGCAATGTATCCGGACAAGGTCAATCCAACCAAAGCAGAGAAGCCCAGCACAAATGTAATGCCCACAAATGCCTTTAATACAATCTGGAACTGCTTGGCCTGTAAATGACTACGGAGTAAGTTGACAAATCCCATAATCTGGCACAGACCAAATACGCCCAAGGCGGCCATGTGCTCAGAGGTGCGGGTGGGTTGGAAGCCCACAAAGGGAATCTGCATCGACATGAGAGTGCCCAGGATATAAAACGTAGAGTAAGACACATACACACGGCTCGAGAAACGACCCATCAGCATGAGCACAAACACGTGCAATGGAATCAAATTGATAATAAACACATAGCCACCCCACGCAGAGACCATATAAAAGTAAAAAAAGGCAGCACCGGCAGCCCAGGTGGAGGAACCCAACTTGAGCGCCTTTATCCACAGATAAAAGGTAAACATGAGCAAAAAGATGGCGATCGCCTCGTTATCATAGGAGCCTGCCACGGAGCGAGAGATGTAGCCTGGTGCGATGCCCATAAAGACCGCCGCCAAGAGACCTGCTGAACTATCTTTTAATTCGGTGGTTAAAAGATAGGTTGCAAAGGCGGTGGCACCTGAGAAGACGGGTGCCAAGAGCACGCATACATTGCGAATGTCGACAGGGAAATTGAGGAAATGGAGCACATTGTGAATGATGGCCGCGGTGACCATGAGGCCTGGATAGATTGTACCGCCTACAACGCGTCCAAGGGGATACCAGGAGCGGTCGTCAAACCAGTTCCAAAAGTCGTAGAAACCGTCTTTTACCAATAAGCGTGTGGCACGATAATTAAACCTATTATTTAAGATTTTTGATAAGTATAAAGATGGCTTTCATTTAATCGAAGTAGGTGATGATGATGATGTTTTTTTTTATTTTTTTTTACCATGGGTCGAATTCGTGAATGATACTCTCATAGCGTACAATACTGAATAAACGTGACGAAAAGGCTGCTAGTGCAATCAAACCGAGAATAGCCCTTTTTAATAGTATCTTTTGGCTGCTGACATTCAGCTCTGCCATTTTATATATTCTTTTTTGGGTTTTTTTTTACTATAGTATAGCTGAAAAAAAAAAAGAAAATAAATAGCAGTTGATTAAAGCTTTTCTGCCACGACATTTTTTATTTAAATTTTCGACCTATTAAATTGCAATGATAATATATTTACAACACCGCTACTAAGTCAAGTAAGTTGGTTTAATAAACGTGGGCCAAGAGGTTTGGTGAAAGTGGGGGTTTATCTTTATCCATACTCTATATCTACATGGACTTTTTTTTCTTTTTCCTTTTAACGATAATCATAGAAAAAAAATGTAATATACAAGTATACAAGTATACAAGTATACTTATATATATATATATATTACATAAATAAATACATCTAATCCATACAGTATTTTCGGTTCAGTTTGGGACGTTTTGAAAAAAATTTGGGAAATTTTGAAAAACGTTTTGAGACGTTAGTTAATTTTTTTGAGACTAATAGAAATCGATAATGATACCAATGCTTACCTCTTTTTGATTATGATCCTTCAGATTTTGACTGGTTCACTAATGTTCCACTCAGTTCAACTTCTCATGAAACCCTGCTTCATCTACAAATGCTTAGTTCTTCATAAAACCAATACCTGTTGTTTTACAATTAGCTACTATAAGATATTTTCAGCTTTATTCAGGACAGAAACAATCACAAAAAAAGTTTCAACAGTGGAAATATCAGCAAGATAGATGGGGATCGAATAAACTAACCTTAATAAACTATAAATTACTTTCATTTTGATTTATGAATTTGAATATAATAACTTTATTTTCATATATATATTCGATATGTCTTTTTAGATGCTACTTAATATACTTTAATTTTGCAGTGAATGGTTTACAACTGCATTCCTCCATCTCATAAGGTTCGGGACTTCTTGGATATAATCAAGGAGACTTCTAGGAGTAGTTGGACATTCGATACAACAATGTTGACAACGTATATACTTGCTTTCATAGTATAATAATTTTTCGAAATAAATATTGTCATCTATAGAACCGCAAATTAGGTAAAGTAACATAGATTAATAGTAGATATTATATACTTTACTAAAAAAACGGACTGCGAAAACTTGTTTCTTTGAAGCTTCTGGTAGATTTTCGAGTACTTTTGCCATGTTTTTGTATAATTTTGAAATATCCTGTTTCTCCTTGGAGTTGTTATTATTCGATTTTACTCCACCTGAAAACTCTACAAGCGAAATAGAAACTCTTTTATCTTTTGCCAATACTAAAACGCCATCCCATTTTCTTTTCTTTGTTGTACAATGCTCTTTCTCGATCCAGTCTAATTCTAACACATCATTGTATGATAAGAATAACTGATTTAATAATAATGTGGTGGTATAAATAGCTGTTGTACGTTCTTGCAAGCTGCCGAGAAGGGGATTCCTAGGACTTTCAATAAGATCAAGACTAAATGAACGCAAGAGTATCCTAATTAGATAATAAAACAGGAGGATATTGTTACACTGTACTTACAAATGCCGTGTTGTTATCTCGATGAACCCAAAGTCAGCGTGTTCAAATATATCAAAGTCTATTGGGTTTCCATAGGTACGAAGAACTGTTCGAATTGACTTAGCAGAGGGAGCTGTATTTCTGAAGGCGTCTAATATTTCTTGCGCATGATTTGACAAGGTAGCATCATTCAAAGAGGAGGCTTTCATAATGCCTTCATATTCATTTACTTCCTTCAACATACTGATTACATTTTCTGCAGTAAGGTCAATGATTCCCATGAAACCAACTCTATTAATTTTTTTTTTGAAATAACTATATTAGTGAAATTTAGGTTTAGCTTCAAATATTATATATTACCTATCTGTATATGATTCAGAAGAGTGTTCCAATATTGAATTAATACGATAATCTTGTGGTGAATCTGAGTGTTCGTCTGCGTGTGAATCTGAGAGTCCGTCTGCTTGTTCGTCTGCGTGTCTGTTGGGGTTTTCATCTGCGAATGAATTCGAGTAATTTAGGTCTGAGCTGGATCCAGCAACTCCACGCGCATCGTTCATCTATCAATTTTAATATATGAATATGGAAAATCATAGGATACTTTTCTCTTTAATTTACCTGTTCTGTCAGAGACACGAGATTTTCGCAAATTATATGATTCATCTCAGTTACCGTTTTTTGTTGTTTACGACTGATAACCTCCTTTGATTCTTGTTAATTCTTTTCCTTCCAGTATTTTTTATAAGCAATACCAAATGAACAATTCCCTTTTCGCTTCTACTCAATTAAAAAAAAAAGGTATTTACTGAATCCATGTTTTCTTGGTTTGTAATACCATTTGTACCTTAAACAAATTCTTCGTCTCAAGTGCAATAGCAGTGAGCTTGCTTGACTGATCTTTTGAAAGATTGTCCAAAATATCTAAGTAATGGTTGTTCGTCAAGCTTTCCGATTTGTCGTATACTTCTGCGAATGAAAAATAATCAAGTGGTGATTCACTATTTGTGAGGGACTCTTCAATCCACTCCTTGTATTTGTAGTCTTTTCGTATTCCTTTAATTCTTATTTTCCCCATTTGATAAAAGCACAAAAGATAAAAAATCTTATTTCCCAAGCTAGATAATATTTGCATTGAACCATCAGAGGTCGGAGAGGCTCAACTACACAGTTCAAGCACAGATAAATGACGTCATATTTTCCTTAAATTATTTGTCTTTCATTTTTAAAAATCCTTTTCTTCTAAGGATGCAACTGTTAACGAAGCTGCTATAATATCTACATGCTTCCAACAAGAGATAGATTGATGCAGTTTTGTACCCTCTGCTAAGCTCATCAAGGGGGCTCTTGTCAGTATTTAGGCTTGAGAACTTGTTGGGTGAAGTCTTTGCGAGTATTCAACTAATGCGTTAGGGATGCAGAGAAACTTTTGCTTGAAAACAACGAAGCTGCTATAATATCTACATGCTTCCAACAAGAGATAGATTGATGCAGTTTTGTACCCTCTGCTAAGCCCATCAAGGGGGCTCTTGTCAGTATTTAGGCTTGAGAACTTGTTGGGCGAAGTCTTTGCGAGTATTCAACTAATGCGTTAGGGATGCAGAGAGTTTTCACTTCCTTTCCATAATAATGAAAGATGGCATAACGGATAAGTATTTATGTTTTTTTTTAATGACATTTTTAACTAACTATTTTTTATTATTAGGCTCAAGTATTTTGTCCGACTACTTGTTGACTTGTCATAACTACCAAGAACAAACTGTAGTCATCTACCCCATTAGCTACTTTTACAAGATTTTTTTGTTTTTGTTGTGTTCCTAAAATGTGAAATAAAGACTTATGTTTCTGAAAAAGAAGGTGATTGATTATTGGTATCATTAATTGGTGAATACCTCTAACGATGGTATTCATTACCTTTAATCATATTCAATTCATATAAATTACATAAAGGGTAATATCCTTATAAAAACACTTCTCTACGAGTTTGGAGTGGGTTTTCTCACAACGACTTGGTCATTCGTTTGAAGTTGCCAACGTCTCCTCCATCCTTTAGAACCCCATAATGACTAAAAATCCCTTCTGTGAACATATATAATAAAAAAAAATCGCTGGTGTTGCATTATCTGGTGCATGGTTTTGTTTGGTCTCTCTAGCTCAGTGTGTTATTGGTGCCATCAGGATGGGATTGGGCCGCCATCAGGTTTTTCATGTTATACTCCAGTTGATGGTGCTCGTAGCCTCTTTAGCGTTCTCACATCTATAGCTTCCCTTTTTTTTATTTTTTATTTCTTTAAAGTTATTATAACAGCCCAACCTCTTTCTTATCTTTTCCTTCACTTCCCCCAACTCCGTGCTCATTAAGCTCTCTTGTTCTTACTTCACCCCCTTCCCAACTCTTAGTGAACCTTATTATATTTTTATATTTTTATTTTCTATCACATATATTATTGAACTCTGTAATTTCCTAGTCAAAGTCATATTGCCCAAAAGGAACGGGACTTGGCGAAAAAAGTATTAAAAGATCAATAAAATATACTATTCTTATAACAATAGAAACATGAATAAGTAAAGATATTTCAGCTGCACATCATCGATTCAGCCTTTCAGTAAGACAACAAAGCCTAGTCAGATTTACATAGTAGATATCTACTATTCATTAAACGGATGTCGGACTTGATTTATGAGTCTTAAAAAGCAAGCAAATATACATACTGTATATCATCTGCCTTAAAAGGCTATTCATGTCCATAAAAGTCGATTCAAAATGCATCACTTACAAATTGGCCTTTATACTGTTTACCCCTGGTATCCATTAGAGATAGAGAATTCAATCTGTTTTATTTATTAAACGACATCGCGTGTATATAGGTGTTCACTTTGTTCTAATAAATCTATATACTCCTGCGATACAGCAACTAATGATACGTTCATTGCTACCACTTTACTGTTCTTCCTTTTGTTCCTTATTAACTCATTGAAAAGCTATGATTTTTAATCACATCCAATTACAAACCCTCTTCATGTGACATAGCTTAATCTATATTTTTATAAAACTGCCGGACACTCACCGGACATCATCGGCATAAACGAAAGCACTACTGGTATTATCCGAAATGCAAAAAAAAAAAAAAAATGACAGCCAATCACACTATTTTCACTTTTGAGAGAGAGATATATAGCAGGTGTTTGCATCCATTTGATATTATTTTGATTTTTAATACCACACCGTCAAAGTTGCCTTTACAATGTCTTCTATTGATTATTCAATGAATGAACAAAAGTAAGCCATAAATATATCAAACTCAGTCATACATATAGAACCAACAGTGATTTATATAGAAAGACAACAACAGCAAAAAAGAAGAGTTTAAGAAGAGAACTTGAGACCTTGGACGATAATAATAGTAAAAGAGGTACTACCTACGCATATAAAAAGAGAGTTTTTCAATACACATGTAATAACAAGTAATACAGCCAGACGTGACTTTCCAAAATGTCCCATTTGTGAACATAGAATTGAACCCATTTACTGGACAGAGCATTATCAATATGAATTGACTCGTTTAGCAGAACTAGACTCGGAAGCATATACGGATCCACTCGATAAAAAGTATATATACAAACATATAGAAGAAAACTCTATTCTATACAAAGACTAAAAACCAAAGATATAGTAAAGGGAAAAGAGGTGCCGCAGTGGTAGCTAGACGTCAATTAGAAAACAAAAAGAAGAAACATTCCTCAGTCTATGAAGAGACACTAGAACGGATCCAAAAGAATAGAAATAAACGAAGTGACATGTTGAAGTGTATTGGTAAAAGAAAAAATAGCAGCACAAAAAAAAAAAAGAAAGAGCCTGTTCTGATATGCAATCCATTTTTTAAACAGACAGACCAGAGGAATTCGAAGCTGTACCAGAACAGCAACAGCAGCAAGCATCAGATGCCCAAGTCTGTTTTATATGTAACCAAACACTCTATGGTGACTTGGATATTATCAACCTTCATATTGATAACTGCCTTGCCAATCCACCGACCGCATCCTCTGAACACACCATAGAGGACCCTTCACCATCACCTGCGTCCAGTTGGGAACAATATGAATGGGCGGGCGAGGTCCGTGTAAGAGCAACAGCAATGATGGAAGGAGGATATGGAGGTACCGTGATTGAGGATGGATGAATGGAGGAATATATTTAACTTTTGTGATTATTATAATTTAGGTGCTGGATTCGCCACCACGAATAAAGAAGAGGCAGAAGAAGACGAAGATTTGGATGTAGAAGAGGACGATGATGATCAATTCGGCACCATCCAATACAGTGAGCGTGATATCGTTGTCAGTACCGAAGACGAAGAAGCCTATGCACTCCGTGAGATGGTATCGGGCGGATCCGTGCGTCCCGTCCAATCACAAGAGTTTGAAGAGACGGTGGTGATGGATGATGAAAGGACGCATCACCAGCAGCAGCATCTTAGTAACGGGCAACTTGTGATCGATTCATTAAAGTCGCGTATACATCAACTGGAACATGCTACGCGCTGCACACCCCGCTGTCTCATCTGCTTGGAACCTTATAAAACACCGCTGACATCCATTATCTGCTGGCATGTTCATTGCGAACAGTGCTGGCTTCAGACACTAGGTTCAAAGAAACTATGTCCACAATGTCAAAAGATCACACGACCTTCTGATTTAAGACGTGTTTATCTTTAGATATTCAAAACATATTACAACCCTCCCCCATTTGTACATTTCTGTAAAATAGCATCCATATATTTAGTAATAATAATAATAGTAATAAGAAACTCAAGACATTGCTTTTTTTATTATTTTAAGAAGCATTATTTATTATATTATTTATATATCCTTTTTATGAGTGTGCAAAGAAAAAGAGACAAGTGGAAAATTCATTTTTATATATTAATCAAGTCTTGGTTTCTTAATATGGGTAAACTATATGAAAGAAAGGGGTTAACAAAGCTTGGAATACAATGTGATTGTAAATATTACCTCTTCTTGATCAACACCACGCTTTAGACTATTATTTACATCTGTCATGTCTATGTCAGTGTCAATCAAAGTTCTACTCTTAATGGCATCTGCATGGCAAGTGGCATGATAAATCTATTATCCCTTTCAATAAATAAACCATACATTTTTTATATTTCCCTTCTTTTCTATACCTTATCGTCAACCAGGACAGCATTTTTATACATCCACTCCTCCTCATCATCATTCCAAAAATCGATAAAGCGTTCCCCACAAATAAGACACGGTTTTCTCTCCTCATTTGGCATAATCACCGTATGACTCGCGGGGTCTACCGCCTGTTCACCCGTTACTGCCGCCGTCTTTTCACTTGTTGCAGGGACATGACCCATACCATCATGCAAAAACGCAGGTGCTAAAAAAAAAAAAAAAAAAAAAGAAAAAAAGGAATCAATAAACCATTTTCGTTCTCTCTCTCTCTCTCTCTCTCTCTTCTCTCTTACCTTGCTGACTCATCAATTCACCACCCTCACCACTGATCCATTCATCTACACTCACAAACCATGAACGTGATAGCCCACGCTTCACACGTTCCTTCATCTTTCGATTTTGTCTAAAGTGCGCATCTAGATGGGCATCCATCTTGGCCTGGCCCTTGTCAGTCTTGCTATATCGAAACCCACACTGTTTGCATTGGAGGGGCTCGGCAGCATAGAGGAGCTCTATCGCGCCCTCGCGTACATGATGGATGTCCTTGGAGTCCAGCGTGAAGGACCCAAAGCTATCTAGATCGAGCGGTTTTTCTGTCTTGGCGGTTGGTGGTGCGGCTGGTGTCACGGGTGGTGGCTTTGCTGCGGCTGGCTGGGGACTGAGGTACCCCATCGAGGCCAGACCCTTCAGGAGACCAGCGGTGTCGACCGGAGGTGCTTGTGGTGGGGTCGGAGTTGGGGCGACAATGGGCGGAGCCGCAGAGATTGGAGGCGATGCGGTGGGCGCAATGGTGGAGAGGTACTGTTGGATAGAGGTGACATCAGTTGAGGGAAGAGTAGGTAAAAGGGCTTGTATCTATTTAAGTAAAATGTTTTTTGTTTTTTTTTTTATAGTAGTAATAAAAAAAAAAAAATAGAAGCAAGATGATGGTTTTTTTTTTTATTATGATTTATTATGAAAGTGACGAGAGAGAGAGAATAAGATGATCATAAAAAGAAAGAAAAGAAGAAAAAGAAAAAAGGATTTGTGTTATTATATTACATATTCTAACTCTCTTATGATATTTAATGTTGTCATTTACCTGGCCTATTAATTGTGATACTGCATTACCTTGAAGTGCACCGGTTGTAGTAGTAGTTGTTACTGGTGGTGTCATTGTTGGTAATATGGATTGAAGACTTGTCAAGAGTTGCTGTGTTTGCTGCTGCTGTGTTTGTGGTTTTGGTGGCTGTGCTTGAGGTTGTTGTTGTTGTTGGGATGATTTATCAGGTATTTGAGGAGAGTGACTTTGAGGTCTATTACGTGGGTCTCTGACACTTAATCTAGGATCCTATTTATATGTCCATGCCAAGATACACACACAAATACATATAATATACGAATACACACACACACACACATACATACACATACACACACAAAAATAAAAAACAAAATAGAAACAACATATAAGTTTCTCATTTTACACATATAAATGCAACATTTGTTTGGTATAAAGGTAATCACCATAATAATAATAATAAAAAAAAAGAGAGGGGAGAGATATATAAAGTGAAACGTACCTTTGCCACAAAATTAGGATTAACATGTATCTGCTGGTTTGAAGACTGCTGATATCTATTTGAAGGAGTCTTTTCACGAATATACTGTACCGACCTCTCAATCTTCTCGATAATATGACGCGGAAACACAGGTGCGCCACCTGGCATCCCATTCTTCCATGTATGGAGTAACTTTTCAAAACTCTTTCTTGTAGAGGGTTCTGTGAGGGTATACGCGTCCAGGAATACATTCACCATATTTCTTCCAAAGTGTGATAGATATACACCGCCTACATTTTTACATATCGAGTCAATAAGGTAGAGAACAGGGAGTTTTTGTCCGGCTGCATTCTACATTGTATAAATATATTTTTTTTTGAGATTACAAAGTTAATTTATAAATAAATAAAATATATAAAAGCTTTACCACTCTTAGTTGATCCTCAATCTCCTTTACTATTACAGCTGATGCAGCTTGGTTTTCTTGCGCCAAGATGGTAAGGTTGGTGATGATGGGTTTACTGTTAAAGGTAAGCTCGGAGAGTGCAGATTTGTAACTTTGACGGATTCTATCAGTATCCGCCATTCTATTTGATGATGATGGAGGCTGACCATTTATTGCAGGATTGTGAATAGACATTTTCTTTTTTCTTTTTTTTTTGTTTTGCAACAAGATATTCAAACGATGTAGTGTAAAATATAAAATACGAGAGTTTTTTTCTTTTCTTTTCTTTTTTTGGCGAAAAACATAACCATTGATCACAAGCGAATAAAAATATAAATAATGGCAAATAGTAACAATAATAAGTTATTTTTTTTTCTTCTTCTATTTCTTTTCTCTTCTTTTTTTTTTTTTTCGGTTCATGCAAATGTGAAAATCAAATATATTTTTCTTCTTTTCTTGTTCTGAAATTAAATGATAAATAAATAATCGTGAAATAGTATAAAATAATAGTAAAATAATATAATTTTATTGAAAATATATTTCTTTCTTG
>MU622339.1:51643-69826 GCA_025399235.1 Backusella circina FSU 941 | reverse complement strand
AAATAATATTTTTTTTTTTTTTTTTTTTTTTTTTTTTTTTTTTCGGTTCTTTTTTCTTTCTTCGAAGTATCTAGAAAAGGATCAAAACCTATTTCTCATAGGAGGAAAAAAAAAAGCTGGTTTGATTCGCTTCTTATACCCTCATCTTTTTTTATTTTCCATAGGAACAAAAAAATGATAATAATAAGTTTTTCTATAAAAACATACATTTCAATAAATATTATTATTTACATATTTTGCTCACTTTACTATAAGTCAATGTGACTTTTTATGTCTTGTATATAGGAAAAAAAAAAAAAAAAAAATCTCAATAAAACAGAATGGGATGTTCATTCCTATTGTGACTTAGTCTCACTTGAGTGTTACCGATTTTTCGAAAATGTGTATAAAAAGGGTAGAAAATGAATTGGATTCTTTCTTTTTTTTTCATTATCTTAACATCTATTTTATAGAATTTTAGTATTACTCAAGCCTTAAACAAAAACAAAAATGGATGACGACGTTGCTTCTGTAAGTATTTTGTATTATACTCTTAGAGAGATCAAAAGATGTATTCATTATTTCCAATGATAAATAGTTGGTTATTGACAATGGATCCGGTATGTGTAAAGCTGGTTTTGCCGGAGATGATGCCCCTCGTGCAGTAAGTACTTTCTATTCTATATATTATACCTATGTTAAAAAATAAAAATCCCCTCCCATTACAAAAAGGTCTTTCCTTGCATTGTGGGACGTCCACAGCATACAAATGCCATGATCGGCCTAGGTCAAAAGGACTCGTACATTGGCGATGAAGCACAATCCAAGCGTGGTATCCTTAGCCTCCGCTACCCCGTTGACCATGGTATTGTTACCAACTGGGACGATATGGAAAAGATCTGGCACCATACCTTCTACAATGAACTTCGTGTGGCCCCCGAAGAACACCCCGCTCTGCTCACAGAGGCACCCCAAAACCCAAAGGCCAACCGTGAAAAGATGACCCAATGCATGTTTGAGACCTTCAATGTCCCTGCCTTTTATGTCAGTATCCAGGCCGTGCTCTCTCTGTATGCCTCGGGTCGAACGACTGGTATTGTACTTGATTCGGGTGATGGCGTTACCCATGTCGTGCCTATCTATGAGGGCTACTCTATGGGACATGCAACTCAGCGTCTCAACTTGGCGGGTCGTGACTTGACGAATTATTTTTCTCGTATCCTTACTGAACGCGGTCACTCGCTTACCACTTCGGCAGAGATGGAAATCGTGCGTGATATTAAGGAAAAGCTTTGTTACGTTGCTCTTGACTTTGAACAGGAACTAGATTCCTTTTCAAAGAGTTCTCGTGGTGAAATGAATTATGAACTTCCTGATGGCCAAATTTTGAATATTGGTAACGAACGGTAAGTTTAAATAAATATATATATATATCATTTATACAAGTACCTGCAGTTATTAATATATAGACATATATTGATAGCTTCCGTGCTCCTGAGGTTCTTTTTAATCCAAGTATGCTCGGAATGGAAGCTCAAGGTATCCATGACCTTGTTTACACCTCGATCAACAAGTGTGATATTGATATTAGAAAGGATCTTTACTCTAATATAGTCATGGTAAATTAAAATGAATATCTATGATTTAGATATATTGTGGGTTATTAATCATCTTGAATAGTCTGGTGGTACCACTATGTTTCCTGGCATCGCTGACCGTATGCACAAGGAAATGGTTTCCTTGTCTCCCTCTTCTGCTAAGATCAAGATTTCAGCTCCTCCTGAAAGAAAGTTTTCCGTTTGGATTGGTGGTTCGATCTTGGCATCCCTTTCCACCTTCCAACAGATGTGGATTTCGAAACAGGTAAATGAAACCCCTCTTTTTTTTTTAGTCTTGTCGAAAAAATAGGTGCTTATCATATATTGATTTTAGGAATATGATGAGTCTGGTCCTACCATTGTTCACAGAAAATGCTTTTAAACACACATAAAAAAAAAAACTATGCTATATGATTTTAAAACAACAACAACATTGATATCAACACTATGATAATGTATGATTTTTTTTATGATGTTATATATATGAAATAAAAGTACTTTTTCCGTTCGTTTTTTGCACTCTTTAAAAAAAAAAAAATCGTCTTTTTCTTTTTTCGAATCATTGATTTTAAATGAAAATATGAAAATGATTTATGCGAAAATGAATGCATCAATCACTATGTCGTTCTAAATATACTTGTCACATTCACAATGGATGCTTCATTCATATATAATAGCAATAAGTGATATGTTTCTATTGAAGGGTTACATTATTTGCGAGGATAGAAGTAAGGAAAAAGTGCCGAAGAAGTCTCGATCTACCATTGATGGGTGAAGGAAGGAGTGCCGAAGCTGTCATATGAGTTTGTAAAAAAAAAAAATGCATTTTTTCAATGTCCGTGCTTTTCATTTTCCACAAAAGGCAACTATCACTGTGAGAAAAATAGAGTTTTAAGCTTAAACATATATAGAGCCCAAGTTGGATCGATTTAGCATAATTCGTTCCAGGTAAATAGTTGACGAGTCACTTTCGCGTTAAATATATGGATATAGCTATAATGAATCACTTTAAAAGGCTTTTTTTTTTTTTTTTTTTTTACTCAAAAGTAAAAATAGATAAAAACGTGCGTTTTATTAGTAAGTGGTGATTGACTAAGTCAGTTTGGGCTGAAAAAAAAAAGAATGTGCTAATGAATAACATGTACATTTGATGCAGCTTATCACAGACACGATGTTTAGTTTTTTAAAATGTTAAGGGGAGTAAAACAGACACTTTAAATCAGGACTTTTTTTTTTAAAAAAATAAATAAATAAATAAATAAGCAAATAAATAAATAAAAAGCCCTAAAAAAACAACTTCTCTCCATTCATGCGCCTTTTCTAGACCTCTAAAGTGCCATCGATGTTCAATGAAAAGCAAATGAAGGTGTGCTGTCCGACCGCTGTTTTTAGAGGACCCCCTTCTGGTAGAGATTGCTGGGAGCTGACTTGGATCTACCTGGTGATTACGAGTTCATCCTAAAATAAGTGATCCTCCATTTGGGTTATTAACTGAGTTTTCTTTGTTTTACCCTGAATGTGGGGTCTCTCCAGATCATCTCTTTAGACAGTAAAATCACTCTTCTAGCATTGTAACTGTTTTTGACGGAAAAAAAAGGGGGAAAGTATTTTGGGAAAAAATAAAATAATAATTGAAAGAAATAAGGAGAATTATTGAGAACAGATAATGCATCATATAACAAAAAGTAGATTTAAGAAGTGACTAGATAATGACACAAGCTATCAAGTAGCAATAACATGATATATAAAATAATATACAAATATAGAGAATAGGCCAAGATGACAGTGGTGAATTCAGCAGATGATATATTTATATTGTGTTTTATTTCTCCTGCTTTTTTCTTTTATTCATCGTTTATATACCGTCCCTATGGAGTTATGCAACCATTTAAAAACGTCGTTACTCACCACGATCAATGTAACTGTTTTCTTCAACAAGAATATATTGAATGCTAATTATACAATACTAAACTGCTTTATTCTATTTAGGCCGATCACAATTCTTTGTGTACTGAAAACAGTGCCTTGAAATGGCAACATAAAGAGTTATTACGCAAGAACAACTTTATGGCAAACTAGTTATATTTGACAATATTAACACACAGACTAATATTTTATTATTTTTAAACAGGCTCTTGAGAACGAACATTTGGTTAAGAAGAGTCACGGGCTTGAGAAAGATATCAAGCAGAAAAACGAAGAGCAATTGGAGAGGGAAAAACAGTTTGTTTCTCTTTGTATCTGAAATTTGCGACAGGCTTGAATACATGGGACATGGATTCTGTAAAAACAATGATGAGGCATGAACAGACAGATATAAAGTACTGCTCAAGAATAAAGCCGTTAGTAGTGCAAAAAGACTGGGATTAAATCACCAACAAGATTCTATTCAAATACCATGACTCAAGACGTTACATACGCGTTGTATTGAATGCGTTGATAAAAAGCAGATAAAATGGAGAACCATACAAGGCTCTTCTTTCTCTTTTCAAGGCTGAGAGAACAGAAAAGGAAGGGCCCAGAAGAGAGTTCCTTAAAGAAAACTTGATAGGTGTCTCTAAAATAATAAAAAATATTTTTCGAAATAGTTGACAGACTAAGCCAAGCTAATAAGCTCAAATGACGATGAAAGCAACTTGATATCCAGTTTTAAACGACATGTTGAAAATTCGGTAAAGTAAGACAGACTTTATAAAATACGCTTCTTCTTATTATGTAAGCACTCACATGATCAACAGGTGATGTGTTGTTATCATTGTTTTTGAAAACAACAATTGTCATGAATGCAAATAAAGTAAATTCATATGAATAAAAAAGAGAAGAAAAGGTGGATTACAGCATGAAGCAAACAAAATAGAGTGCGTATTAAAATAAAATGTAAAAATAAATAAATAAACATTTAACTGCGGTCAGCTTGTACATCCTGGTTTGACAGGCACAAGGCAGTTGAATCAATTTAAAATAGAATTGTATTTGACAGCAATAACAAGGTTTTTGTTCCTGAAAACCCTAAGAGAGTTGCATTTTATTTATAAATTGAGTCACGCAAGTATGATTCGCCGAGGTGGATGGGAGGCACCCTTTTTTTTTTTTTAAAAAAAAAAAAAAGGCTATTTTTAACTCTTTTTTATTTTATTTAAAAAAAAAAATAAAAAAAAAAATGGAAACAAACACTCACCAACACATGTTTTTATTACCTCGACCAGTTTGGGTTAATGACTTTGATGTCTATTACTGTTATTCTTGTAATGACAGCTTTGGCACTTTAAAACGAAGAGTAAAAAAAAAAAAAAAAAGGATATAATATTTAGAGTTAATAAACAACCTCAACGCTAACAATAACTTCTTTTTCTTTTTAGCATCACTGTAGAAATTGGTAAATTCATTTCACATTTCAATAGTCATTGACAACATTTCAAGAAAAATGCCATTCCTTTTACTAATAAATGAATTCTTTCTAGTGGTAATATCTTCTGTCATGACTGCTCTATTCGTAAAGTGCCATTGCCGCAGCTGGGCTATGGAACAAAGCCGGTGCGAGTCTGTAATAATTGTTTTGATGTCGCCTATCTCGTCACTTACTCTACTGACCAAGATCATGGTATATCAACACAGGTAAAATCAATATATATATATATATATATGCATATACTAAATCATATAAAATGAATTGCAGATACATGGAGTAAGAGGTCTGTTGGAACTGGTAGAAAAGGATAATGGTAAAGTGTGTGTGGGAGGTCTATTATTATTATTATATATACAACAAAAAATAACAAAGAGGCACTTAGATATTTATCAACACACTATTATCTAATTAGAAAAAGATATCCATAATATAATTGCACATGGTGCTATTGATGCATTAATATGGTTGTGTCGCTCATCAAAAAACATCCAATTACATCATCTGTCCACTACGACACTTGCAACTCTATCAGAAAAAGGTATACAAATATATAGCGAACCATTATATACATATTCATCTTTAATATATATATATATATTAGAGTCCGTGCGTCCAGTGATTATCACAAAGTGGGGTTTACAGCCCATCATTCATCTGATACGTAACTATTCAATAGAATCAACCTCAGACACAATAGCATTGGAAATCCTAATCAACTGTACACACATTGTCTATCAACTATCACGTGCCTCTATCCTAAGTCTAAAAGAGGTGGTGGATGATGGCGTGTTTGACATTCTATTGACACTAGCCTCTTTTGCGACAAAGGATAAGAGTGATAATCAATTGGAGGATAGAGTGGTGATTATACAGAGTTTAGCTGCAAAGGCCATCTCTGCTCTATGTTCCCATAGTAATTAAAAAACAAAAAAAAAAAAAAAAAAAAAAAAAAAAAAAAAAAAAAGCGACATTATATTATAGATACTTATACCCAGTTATTTAGCTTCATTTCAATCCAGTATTATCAATCTGATAAAGGGTGCAAATAGATTATCCATGCTATTACACTCACCCAGTGATGAAGTACGAAAATATGCAGCAAAGAGTTATGCATTCTTATCACTTCGGAATGGTATGTTTTCTCTCCTATTTATGTATATAGTTTGCTTACTAAATATATTTATATATAGACAGTTACAAACCTATTCTATTGGCAGATGAAGGATCCCGTGCATTGGTTTCTATTATTGCTTTATTACCCCAATACGATACATTAGAACAAGAGACAAAGGGTTATTATTTATTTAGCGATGATGCGTTGACAGATCAAATGAATTTAAATAATGCACCTGCTGTATCACATGCATGTTGTGCCATGGCAAATTTTGCCACTAACAGTAAGTTGTTTTGTAAAAATAAATAAATAAATCATAACACTGATAATGATGGTTGAATAGAGGAATCTCAAAGTAGATTGATGGACCAACCTTATCTTTTAAAATATCTTTGTAATGTACCTGCTGTTTTTGCTTCTCATGTTGAGCTTCATAGACATGTTTCTCGCTGCCTGGCCAACTTTGCTCTTTATGGTAACGTAATCTTGTGGTATTATATGTATATCTCTATAATAACCTTAAATGTATCAAATAGAGGAAAACTGTAAAACCATGATCTCACCATCATCAGATAGATGTTATAATGTCCTACCTACATTACTAGCAATAGGCCAAAGTGCCAATGTCACACCTGATATCCAACGTCATATCATAAGAGCAATTGATAATTTAAGTTCAAATGGTAAGCATGATAATGATAATGGTAAATAAATAAATAATAATAGCTTTATATAATATTATAGTGCTTTTTATATCTTTTCATAATGAGCCATTCAACTGGGAAGATCTATTTCATGATGCATTATCGTTCACTAGTAGATTACTTGAGACAGGTCAAGATACAGACATTATTAAAAGAGCCAATAATATCATTGCAAGGCTGAGTAAAGAAGAGGATAAAGAAGAGGATAAAGAAGAAGATAAAGAAGAGGATAAAGAAGAGGATAAAGAAGAGGATAAAGAGCAAGTAGAGGATGAGGAGGAAGAATCTTTATAATGATAATAATAATAATAAAGGTTAAAAACAGCCCATCACCACAGGTGTTAAATATTTAACAAATGCGATGGATAATACCAAAGCAGCAGGCAACCCCAAATATTCTAATAACCACGTAAAGGTGGATGGTTTAAGTTTTCTGACCATATTTTTGACTTGAATCTCGAGTTGTTTCAAATCACTAGAGTTGTCCAATACAATATCTGCCTTGTCTACCTTTTCACTGATGGGCATCTGGGCAGAGATACGCTTTAATGCATCCTCTTCAGTGATATTATCTCGCTTCTTTAATCTCTGTAACTGCAATATATCCGAGCTTTTTTTTTTTTTTTGGAGGATATCAGTATATAACCCCATCTTTCTTTCTTTCTTTCTTACCAATAAACTAGTACATTTGTCCCCATATAACCATCCAATTTACTCTCATACAACAAGGGCACATCAAAAACAACCATATCTTTGCCCTTTATATAATAAACCAATGCCTGTCGTACCATCTCCTTACGGATGAAAGGGTGTGTGCATTTATTGAGGATAAGGCGCTTTTCCGGGTTTTGAAAGATGATATCACCCAATTTCTTTCGGTCAAAGTTGCCATCCTCTAAAAAGACCTCATCACCGAAATGCTTGCGAACGAGCTTGTTGGCCTTTTGACCGGGTGCGACAACTTCTCGTGCAATCTTGTCGGCATCAATGATGGGGATACCTTGAGCGGCGAGCAAGTGGCTTACGGTTGATTTACCTAAACGTCTGTGTGTGTTTGTTTTGAGGTTTTTTTTTTTTTTTAATGAGGAAGGCTTTTTTCTTATTTACCTGTTGAAATGCCACCTGTTAAACCAATCAACTTCATTTTTGTAAATGAAAAGTTAAAAAAATAAAACAAAAAAAAGTCAAATATATATATATTGTAGAAAAAAAGATGACGTAAAATTCAAGTTCTTGTGAATTAGAACTTGTAAAAGCGTTTAATTCTATAAATAGTAATAAGAACAATGGAAAATTGCATGATATTCATTATAAGTGTTGCGTCTCTGCGGCGGAGGCCAGCGGTTACTAGACCTTGGCATGTGAGACGCTTGGGGTGCCATGAGAGTCTATTATATAAAAAGCTGGAATCAGAATCATGTCTTTAGAGAGGTACTTCTTGATCACTCACCAACTGAATAGACCACACGGACCAAGTTTTAGTATTATGATTAGGTTAATCTTCACTTCTCTAATATACTTCATTTGTACGTGATATTTACTTATGCTTTAACATGAGAAAAAAAAAAGCCAATCTCGCCAAGCAAGTTGAGCAAAAAAGCTCAAACGCACTATCTAGTCCTACTTTTACATCCACTTTTTGTCTGATAAAAATAAAATTAGAAATGCAATTGATGAAAAGGCGAATTAAATCCTTTGAATAGCACCATCTCATTCCATCACTGATAGCTAATCCGTCTTTTAAAATATTTTAATTTATTTAGCAATATGCATGAAAGATATTCATATCAAACACTCTTTGTAGTGCAAAAAAAGACATGATGGATACTTTATATATTCCATTTTTCAAATATCAAGTTTTATAAACTGTGAACACTCATGAAAAAAGAAGTAGCACTTTGACTTGCTCGCTTTCCAAAAAAGATACATGATTTTCGGAGAAGAACTGTACTCGAAAATATTACGTCATCTGGATTTTATAGTTATGCGCGTTCTTTAGTAAGACTTTTTTTTTAATCTTTCTCTCTTTCTCTCTTTATTTAAACACCCTTGACCAAGATGGATAACGATCAATCGAGTGCAGATCAAGTAATGCAATTCATTCTCTCTCTCTCTTTTTTTTTTATATCATCAGTTCATTAACAATTTGTTTGTGATAGATTCGTCTTAAGCGTCTAGCTAAACTTCAACAGCAACAGCAACAACAACAAGAAGGTGCTTCTTCTTCTTCTTCCCCTAAAAAGCCTGTTTCTGAGAATAAACCTAAACCTGTTTTACAGACACTAGATGAGTTTGTACCTCTCAAACAACCAATAAAGAGAAAAGTAGAACAAGTAAAGGAAAAAAACAACAAAACAACAGGATATAGCAGAATGCTAAAAATGATATTTATTTAGAAGACACCACCTGTACAACAACAGCAACAACCATCCACCCCGAAAAAAGTGGTCAATTCACCCCCAACACCCGTCAAAGCCACAAAGACATTTGAAGACTGGCAAGACGATGTCCTTTCACGTATTTTACAAGTCACATTAAACGTAAGTGTTGCTCCATGATAGGATGCAGGTTTTTTTTTTTTTTTTTTTTTCTTCTTTGGCTAAAAAACCATAGAAACAAAAATTAGCCTTCCAATATCTATAAACAAGGAAAATGTGTCTATTTGGCCAGTTTAGCCTCCGAACTGGAAGAGGAAGAACAGGTCTCGACCAAGCTCAGTCATCCATTCCTAGATCGTATCATTGTGGCACGTCTCTTGATGGATCCTGCCGAGTTGACCGGTGATATCCCCCAGGATATTGCTGCCACTCTACATGTGCTTCATTTCGATTATCTTTTACAGTGTTGGGGTACTGCAAATGAGATTCGTAAAAATACGGTGCTCAGAAGCAAGGTAAAAAAACAGGAGGTAGCTTGGAGGCAATACTATATCTTGTATTAAAATAGATGTATAGAATCTCGAGCCTGCTGTTTTAAATCAACGTCTTCAGGTGTTGGATAGTGTAAAGAATTTATTGGTCTCTTATTCTGGTTTGATTATTCAGATGCCTGATATGTTCCCACAAGTACAAAGGTAAAAAAAAAAAGAGGGGGGAGGTCATTATAGAGTTATATAAACATATCTATTTTGTTATTAGTGATCATTTGGGTCCTGAGCAACTTGTACCAAGATTAAAATCCGAACCAGATTCAGCTCAGGGTTTACCAAGTGAGTATCTGACAGAATTGATTCAACGCTTTTCACAGGATGGACTTGATACAGTAAGTTGATAAGTGATGTTTTTTTTTTTATTTTATTTATTAACAAATAAGAAAAAAAGATCATTGGTCCTGCATTGGCGTATATTTCTGGTGAAATGAGATCAGAGAATATCTTGAGTGAGAATAAAAAGAGTATTCATGCATTCTCTTATTTATGCGACAAGAAGGAGATTGCATCGATGGTAAGAACGCATAGAGAGAGAGAGAGAGAGAGAGAGAGAGAGAGAGAGAGAGGTGTGTGTGTGTGTGTGTGTGTGTGTGTGTGTGTGTGTGTGTGTGTGTGTGTGATTTTTAAAAATGGATGTTCATTTGTAGATGACTACTTTACCCGAATTTAATCCTGATCATGTCACTGCCAAGAATATAGAAGAACTTTCCTTGTTGGGTCCTTTCTTTAGATTAACTGCCTATCCTGATACTGCTGTAAGTTTTATATATAGTATGTGGTTCCAATTGCATTTATATTTAATATATATAAATTAGCCCAAAGTAGCAGAAAATTATTTCCAAAACTCTGACAACCGAAACAATGCCGATCTCATGTCGTGTAAAAATGGACTCCGAGGATCTGTACAACAGATCCAACGTGCCATGTTTAATATCTCTAATGCCATCATCCGATCCAACCCAACTGCACGCAACACACTCCTGGACTACTTTGGCCATATCATCAAATTAAACACAAAACGTGCACAGATGCAGGTGGACATGCAGACCGTCTCATCCGATGGCTTTATGCACAATATTGCGGCTGTGATGCTTCAATTCTGTGACCCGTTTATGGATATACGTGCATCCAAGATTGATAAGATTGATCCAGACTATTTTAGGACGAGCAAGAGGTTTGATATTTTGGAGGATACAAAGATCAATGCAACAAAGGAACAGTCGGATGCTTATTATCAACAGATCCAGGAGAAATGTGAGTAAAAAATGTGTGTCGCTTTTTATATACTTATCTTTATTATTTAGCCCATAACTTTATTACCGAGTCTTTCTTTACCACTTTGGCATTTATGCATTATGGTCCTATTCGCGGATTTGTCAATTACAATGAGTTTATGAGAGAGTACAATGAGACCAAGAAACAGAATGATAAGGTGCAGCAAGATGCACTCAATGCTGCCAATGTAAGTCTTTCTTTGTTCATGATGATGATGATGATGATGATGATGATGATGATGATGATGATGATGATGAGAAAAACTCATTTCCACTTATAGACACCTCAAAGTGTGATGGCCAATTTTATCGCCACTAGAATGAAGGCCAAGTACGAACAAATGACCGCCTTCCGTCTCGCCTACGAGACCATGCTCCTCGACCCTTACTTTCTCACCGAGGCCCTCCGTTTCTATGATCTTGTGATGGCCTGGCTTGTCCGTATGGTGGATGCTAAGCACAGACACCCCTGGGAACCCATCTCACTGCCCTTACCGGCAGAGGAACCCGAGGTGTTCTCCATGTTGCCAGAGTGGATTATTGAGGATATTGTAGAGATTTTTATTTTTATTGGAAAGTATGGGTTTGAGACACAGGTGATGCAGCAGTGTCCTCATGATGAGTTGGTGACCTTTGTGATTACGTTTTTAAATAATACGAAGTATGTAAAGAATCCTTATCTGAAGGCCAAGTTGGTAGAGGTAAAGGAAAAGATGTTTTTTTAATGGGATGATGATGAGATTGTTCATATCCTATTTTTTTTTTTTTAACACATAGATTCTCTTCTTCTTTACTTTCCCTATTGGTAGAGGTATTCCTGGTGAATTGGAAGGTTTGCTCAACTCGCATCCATTGGCATTACAATGCCTTGTGCCTTCACTCATGAACTTTTATGTTGGTAAGTATTGAAATCAGATGTTTAAGTAAAGGTGTCATTTTTTAAATACATTGCATTTGTAGAGGTGGAACAGACTGGTGCCAGCTCTCAATTCTACGACAAGTTCAATATCCGTTATAACATCAGTAACATTATGAAGCGAATTTGGAGCCATCCAGCTCATCGAACCAAGCTTCGTGAAGTAAGCAAGTAAGTTTTTTTTTTGAAAAAAAAAAGGATAACAAAAAAAACTAAACATGCAACAACAACAGTAAAGACCCTGAATTGTTTACTCGTTTTGTAAACATGTTGATGAGTGATGTAACTTATCTTTTGGATGAGAGTTTAACCAAATTATCGGAAATCCATCAGATTCAAAAAGATATGGAGGATACAGCTACATGGGAGGCCCAACCACCTGTAAGTTGTTTTTTTTTTTTTCTTCTTTTTATTTGTACTTTTTTAGATTTAACAAAAAAAAAAAACTAGCAACAACGACAAGAACGTGAAGGAAATTTACCCCAATTGGAGCGTCAAGCCCAGTCCTACATTGCACTTGGTAATGAAACTGTTCACCTCCTCAAGGTCATGAGTGCCGAGGTCGTCGAACCCTTCCTCGCCAAAGAGATCGCCGACCGTCTCGCTGCCATGCTCGATTATAACCTTGTCCAACTCGTAGGACCCAAATGTACGGAGCTCAAGGTCAAAAACCCCGAAAAATACCACTTCCGCCCACGCAACCTCCTCTCCGAGATCATTGACGTCTACCTCAACCTCAACTCGGAGACCTTTGTCGCATCTGTGGCCCGTGATGGTCGCTCGTACCGAAAGGAATACTTTTCAAAGGCCGCCTCCATCTTGCAAAAGCATAATCTGAAGAGTGCGGATGAGATTAGTGCATTAGGCCAGTTTGTAAGTCGTGTTGAACGGGCCGTGCAGAATACAGAGGAGGAAGAAGAGGAATTGGGTGAGGTGCCCGATGAGTTTTTGGATCCCATCTTCTTTACGTTGATGGATGATCCAGTGCTCCTGCCTACTTCGGGTAATATTGTGGATAAGAGTACTATTCGTACGCATTTGTTGGGTGATCCACGTGATCCTTTCAACCGTAAACCATTGTCCATTGATATGGTACAACCTGGTAAGTTTGAAGTGTATAATGATGATGATGATGATGATGATGAGTGGACTCATATTTTGTTTATCCGTGTAAAAAAAAAAAATAGATAATGAATTGAGAGAAAAGATTGTTAAATGGAAATCCGATCAAAAGAAGAACAAAGCAACCCCAATGGACACCAGTTTATAAATAAAGAAGACAATAAAGAAAAAGTACCCTTTTTTTTTTTTTTTTTCTACAAAAAGATGGATTGTTGATAAATCAAACTTCAATCAATCAAAAACTTGTTGCCAAAAATCTTTGACTCCGCCTTTTTATTTATTTTCTATTTTTTTTTTTTTTTTCCTTTTTCTCACTTCTTTTTTTTTTTTTATTTCATTTCACTTCATTCTGATTACATAAAGCAAATAAGTTTATTTGATTCTATTTTTTTTTTTAAAAAAATGTCTTCTCCAACGCGATCTACTCAATCGCATGCACGTTTTGGAAATGAGTCTTCTCATGAAGAGACTGGAGGTAATTTTTCAAAATGCATAACTCCCCTTTTTTTTTTTGTATGAAATAAATAAATAAAAAAAAAAGTGTCAAAAAATGAAATAATCATAAAAAAAAAATAGAGCATCGTTATCATGCCAATAGTAGTAGCAGCGTCTCAGAACCTGCACCCTATCAATCACTCTCTCCAGGAAGTGAAAATAAGATGGTGGGTGATAGTGAAGCCAGTCTTTTTATTCGCACTTGGTAAAATGTAGATAGCAGTGTGTTTCAGTTCATTTTTACTGATATATTACTATTTTTAGGGTCCAAGAAAATTATGTTGCCGTAAGGGATCACAATGTACCTAGAAAAGACATGTATGAGCACTATAGGGTGTCCTGCATTGCGGCTGGTATGGAACCTGTCAATTCGGCTACATTCGGGAAGCTCTTACGATCCGTTTTTCCCGATTTAAAGACAAGAAGATTAGGTGTAAGAGGTCAATCAAAGTATCATTATTGTGGTATTCGTTTACGATCAGGAGAATCTGAAATGTAAGAGAAGAAAAAAAAAAAAAAAAGAACTCTATAAATATAGATATTGTAACAACCTTTTCTTTAAAAATATATAGTGTGCTAACAAGTGAACCCTCTACCTCCTCTACTGCCTTGGTCAGTACCACCACTACCACCAATGAAAGCTATACAAGACCACACTTGATCTGTGACCAACAGCAACCAAGTACAAGTAGCACTTCAACAGCATCCTGTAATAGCAGATCACTCCATCTTCCTAGCTTATCCATCCCCATCATCACCAGCTATGGTTATAGTCCCAACATTGACTACACGATTGCAGAATTTACTGCATACTATGAGAACCACTGTCGTGAGTTACTAAAACTGGTCGTTACTGGCCGTATTGAAGAGCAACAGCAATGCCTAAAGACCTTTTATGTGGATATGCCGCAACAGTACAGGGAATTGATTGAGACGGTGCCAGAGGTCTGTGATAGCATGTGGCGATGGGATTGTACATTATTTGATGTATGTTTTTTTTTTTTGTCTATTTTAGTGTATGTCTATTTATTAACACACGAAAGCATCATAAAATAGACCATCATTATTGAGACATTACCAGACATTCCATACATCATTTCACCAGAGATGATGCGAGCTCTCCAAAAGTATACTCAGGAGCTCTTTGACGATTTAAAGACCATCCTTGTTAACTACCCTAATTTACTTTATCGAAAAAAGTTGGATGGTAAGACTTTTTTTTTTTTTTGTGATAAAATAGAGAGATTAATTGTCTACTTTCTTTACAAAAGTTGCTAGAATCTTCACCTGTAAATTTCGACGACAATTGTCCTTGAATCAAAATGCACAAACAGTGGCCTCCATTCTAAGTAATCCATCCCATTTGGAAGTGATGCGTTCTGACTGGAATACAATTGATATTGATAATATCATTGACCAAATTGTCTGGATGCGCGATCATAATCCCACTTTTATAAATCAAATGTGTAAGCAGGCCCTTTCTTTTTTATTATTATTATTTACTTATTTATAATTCTTTCATTCATAGTACGAGACACTGTTCATAAATTGATATTTGCGACACCTAATATTACGTACTGGATGCGATGGACCACTGTAATGATTGACAATTGTTTGAAGGATCAAGTTCCGGTAAAAAAAAAAAAAAAAAAGAAAAAGTTAAAAAAAAAAATACTTACATTGTCGTCCTTGTTCAAGACCTCTGCTAATGAATCAGAAGGCTATTTAGTCTATTCCACATCTATCATCGCCAAATGGAACTTCTATACGTCTATGGTCATCAAGGACCTTGTACTTCGTGATGCTAGAAGTCTCAGTAAGTTTATTATTATTATTCCATTTCATTTCATAAAATAACGCATATTATAAATAGGTTATTTCTTGAGCTTAAAGGTCTTCCTTGATGATTACATTATGTATTTGGTAGAAGAGAATATCGCACATGTCAACCATGCTCTCGTGAAATCTGCCAATGAGCTCTCACTTCCTTCCGAGGCTTTCTTTGGTCCTTCAACAAGCAGATCAAAAGAAGAGGATTCACCTGCCTAACTTCTCTCTTCAAAAATAATAATAATAATAATATATAACTTCATATCACTTCGCTAAATGTATAAAACAAAAACACAACACGCACACACACACCCTTTTTCTTCGCAATCTACACCTTTATTATATATATATATTTCTTTTTTTTTCATATAACAAAAAAAGAATGTTGCTTTTTTACTAATAAATAAATGCAAACCGCTGATTAATAACAATTAAACAAAATAGTGATGGTCAATGCTTTAGGGGGACAATGATCCACTGCTCTCTCTTTTTTTAATATTACTAAATCAGGCTAACAATTGTTTTTGCATAAAAAAAGAAAATCTCTTTCTTTTTTAGACTGGCTTCATTACCAAGGTGAAAAAGATATCATTTAGCTTATATTGTTTATCTCGAAAAGAGAAAAGGTGGATCGTTCTTCCAACGAGCCAAGGATCATGAGTACATTTGTTATATTTACGTAGTTGATATATGTTGTTGATGAGACTATGTGTTTTCTTTCTAATGCTTTGAGTCATAAAGAATGAGCTTTTTTTTTAGACAAGTTTGTTGTGATAACTCATTCCCCCTTTTTTTGTATAATCAAATGACATTTCATAAGATAAATGACGTGTTTTTTTTGTTTAGCAATGAAATTAATCAAGATAAACGCTCCGGAAAATATGTAAGCAGTTTTTTTTCTCTCTATGAAACGAAAGAGTCTTGTGCAACAAAATGACGCTATAGCGAGTCATTCAAAAACGGCTAAATCGTTGTTCCATAAAAGTGTACCAGGAACAATGATTAAAAGAAAAAGAAAAATCTTGACAAAAGAAAAAAGTGATTCGATATCAGAAAGTTGAATAAGGTTCAAATTTCTTACTGTTCATCTTTTCACATTTTGTTGCCTTTCTCTTTTGACTGATATGAAGTCAACATCATTTCATTTATAGGCAAAGAAAAAATAGTTTTTTTTTTTTAAAAAAAAAAAAGGAAAATCTTTTCAAGTCTTTTTAAAATTTTTTCTTTTTTTTTTTTTTTTTCTTTTTATACTTGTTCCTTTTTTCCCTTTCTTTTAACAACAACAACAAAAAAAAAAAAAGATCTTCTGGAAAAATGATAAAGATAATTTGCATTACAAAAAAATATCATTCGACTCCCGGAAGAATATTCAACTTCGCATTGTAGATAAATCCTGTTTCATTTATATATAACAGGGGACAATGATATGAAAACAGCATTTTTATATCTTCTTCTTTATCTTGTGAAAAATTAATAATAATAAAAAAAAATGGCATCAAACGAAACCCAAGACCTTAGTCTTGCAAAGTTACCCACCACCTTCTTCCCCGCCCCCAGCGTCGCCTCCACGAATAGTCACCCTCGCATTGTCAATATTGCCTATGACCAATCCAACTTTGGCGATGCCATGATTGCCAAGGCGATCGGTCTCGGTTTTATGGGTCCCAATGACGATATTCGTATTCTTCATATCGTCAATCAGAATGATTATCGTACGCTGTTCTCGCCCTTGGTTTCGGCAAATGGTACGAGTGGTACACATCATGATTTTGCAGAGGAAAATATGATTGGGGCTGCAGATGATCTTATTTGGCAAGTGATTCATGTCTTGAAAAAGAGAGGTGTATGTATAGATATATGTTGTAGTAAGTGGGAAATGGCTGAACTTTGTCTTGTTGTTTTTTTTTTAGTTTCAGCATGTGTCTTCTGAAGTGATAAAGGGTGATCCCAAAGAGTCTATTGTTGATTACTGTAGGTTATCAAAGCCAGCGTATATGATTACAGGTACACGTGGCCTTGGTGCTGTCAAAAGGTAAATTAAATATAAAAGCTGTGTGTGCTTGTGCTTTTTTTTTTTTTTTTGGAATTCATTGTTTACATTTATTTAATTGTGACAGTGCTGTAATGGGATCGGTTTCAAAATTTTTGATCAACCATTGTCCATGTCCAGTTTTGGTAATCAAGTTGGAGCCTGAAGAAATTGAAGCACGAAAACAAATGACGGATGCAAAGAATGCTACTTTTGAACACGTTTTAGGTAAGTCTTTTTCTTTATTTATGTGTGTGCGTGTATTTATTTCTTTTCGTTCATTAGCGCGCTTTACTCAGAAAAAGTAACTTTGTCATGTTTTTACCTTACATAAATAATAATAGTAATAATAAATAATTTAATAAGACAGAATAACTACCAACAATTCAAGTCGATTTATACTTGTTGTTTCAATGAACATGTTGTTCTACTAAAAATGTTGTACAGTTAAAAGGTTCTCTCAGTAGATAGTCACTCGAGTGATTACGCCGAGTTAATTCGGGTCGTTAGCTTCTGGAATTTATCTTATGTCTTGAATAATCACAAGAAATGATGCTGTATCAAATTCAAAAAGTTTAGATGAGGGCCATTTACCACTGTATCTTGAGTCTTTTTTTCTTTTTTTTTTGTCGGCCTGATTTGCTTTTGTTTTAATCTGACAAAGATTACGTATACAGCCAGATCTAATTTTATACTTGTAGTAACTTGGATTCTACTAGAGCAATGATGGATATCACTTGAGCACTATTTTTATTCATAGTCAAAATAAAACCATCTAAAGTAA
>MU622339.1:15176-49194 GCA_025399235.1 Backusella circina FSU 941 | reverse complement strand
CTTCCAGTAGGTTAGGTATTTCTTGAAGAAGCGTTAGAAAACTAAAGAGAATGGTTTATATAAACAAGCATCATTATTGATGAATGTTGGTATTGTGACACTGATGTACTAAAACATAGCTTGGGGGGATGATCTATAATAACCTACTCTTTACACAAAAAAAAAAAATAGATATGATCTATGATTAAGGTTTAAAGAAAAGATTTATTATTTAAATTTTATGGAATATACCCAAATTGGATTTAAATATGACCGAATAATACCAAAAAGAGTTAAGATTTATTGTTGTGATGTTGTAACAGTTGGATCAAGTGCTCAAGTGTATTTTCATCAGCCACAACACCACTTTCTCCATTTCTGATTTCCTGTAATACAGAATCATTCTATAGGGTAAGATATATTCATTATTATTTTTATTATTACATTTAGTTGTGTGTGTGTGTTTTTTACCATGATCTCTTTTGTTATTTCATGCTTGTTCTCTGTATCAATTCTTTCTATTGTTCTGTTTATAATGAATAATGATATTTCCCCTATTTTTTTTTTTTTTTTTTATTAAAAGATACACTTACTGGCAAAGTTCTTTAACTAAGCTATTAATTATTCGAGTTTCTTTCATTTTCTGTACAAGCTATAGAATATATTTTATATGTTGTAAAGAAAAAAAACATAGAATATTGATATATGCTTATTTATATAGATAGTTGCTTGAAATAATGATTTACTTTATTCTCTAAAACGGTTTCTTCTGTTGCTACATTTTCTGTGGTAACCCACTGGTTGCTTAATATAAATTCTAGTGTCTCTGCAGTGAGTATAGGTGGTGAACCCCAGTGATCTTGAATGTTGTTCATGATCTCTAAAAGTCTTTCTTCTGTCATTCCAAAACCGTTGATTTTATTTTTTACTCGTTCGTGGCTTTTTGGTAAATCAAAATACATAATATATATATATATAAAAAAAAAAAAGAAAAAAAGAAAAAAAAAAGTAAGAAAGAGAGAAAAAGGATAAAGTTTTATGTGTTCGCAGATCCCCCTTTTTCTGTACACAGTGCTTATGGTACCAATTTGAGCACTTTTCAAAATCAATTGCGGATTTTCAATTGATAGTTTGTCTCAATTTCTGTACTTTTTTTTCACAATTTACGTACCTCCATTGATCACGTATTTAAACCAAGAAATCAAATATATATATCATTTATTAAACACTTTTCAAAAGTATTGACAGAAATTACTTGGGCACATAGTCCTTTAATTCAAATCGGCAGCCTTTTTTACTTTTAAAAAGTTTCATACTAGCTTTTGTGTTGTAAAAGTACCATTGGAAACCTACATATATCTCCCACATTTTTTTTTTTTTTCAATTGAATGTTTGAGATAGGACAATGGATCAGAAGGCTCCAATATTTGATGTACAATTTGCTGTTGTTCGTTGATTATTGTATATAGGCTGATAAAAGTACTAGCATCATCTATCTTGGCGATATGCTTAGTGAATTTGAAAGAGTGATTACCTTTTAATACTTTTGCACCTAGCAGCATCATATGTTTGTCCATTTTTGGACATGATTTCAGTGTATACAATTCGAATATACACTTCACTTGGTACATAACCGCTATACAATATCTTATTATTAAATGCTGAAAACTGAGTAGGAGAGGGGCGTTGTACATTGGTGAATTTCTCTATGCCACTTATGAGACATGAATAGCAAATAATGAAGCTCCAATCTATCATGGCAGAGGTGATGAAGTTCGAATTAAATTTGATGATATCTCCTAGGACCAACTGAATTTTTTATACATAGTCTGAGAAGATCTACTACTGCTTTGGACATGACGCATTTATGTGTAATCATTACTGGTAATTACATTTGAAGTTCTAAAGGAAGCCGGGTTACAATGGTCATGCTATAAGCGCCCCCCAAGACTTTGTTTTAGCTTTTCAAGTAACTTTCTTTTGGAAGATGAGTGTTCACATCCTCTACTCTATCTTCATTGTTCTCTTCGTTATTCTCTCCATTGTTATAATCTAATAGAATTCATGTTTATGACCTGAGTTCCAAGGATTCCCCCCCCCCTTTTTTTTTTTACATAATGGATGAGAGATGAATTTGTATTTTTAAATCAAAGAAAAAATGGTTCAATTTTTGACTGAAAATTTTCATGAAATGGCCAAATTGAGAGTGGAATAACTATACATAAAAAAAAAACCTCCCAATAAAATAGTCTTTGTTTATAAGAGTCTGGACTCTCCTTCTATTTATTTATATTTTTTTTGTGTGATCAGACTAAACCATATTTATTGAATAATGTTAACCTTTTTTAAATTAAAGTCTATTTCCGTATAAGAAAAAAATACGTATGCACATTTTATGCTTCATATATATGTATAATAACAAACAAAACGAAACGAAACGAAAAAAAAAAAAGTAAATATTTATACTGGCCCTTGTTCATTTTGTTCATTGGGTATGACTTTGCTTGTTGTTGGGCGAGGTGCAGTTGGAAGTGGGGGTGGCGATGCTGCCTGTGTTGATTTAGGTCTATCGGGAATAGCTGGTCTGTCAGGAATGGGCGGAGGAACCACCTTGTCAGCGTCGTCATTATGCTCTGGATGTTGTTGTTGATGATGTCGAGGTGGAAGTGATGGTGGGACAGGCGCTAAATTACCATCATGTTCCGAGTGAGCTATACCTCGTTCAGGTTTTTTGGGTGGCAGGCTTGATAGTGGTGGTGGTGGTGGTGGTGGCAGACTCAGTGGTGGTGGCGGTGATGTTGATGGTGACTCTTCTGATATGTGTTCTCGGTTGTGCTTCTCCTCCTCTTCCTTTCCTTCTTCTTGGGATGGGTCATTATGGTGTTTCTGGACTACACGTTGCCTCATCTGAGCTAAACGTTCTGCATACTTTTCTCTTTTTTCATCATCAAGTGGTGTCAAGTCAGGCTCGGTGCTTTTCTTATTTAGTAAGTTGCCTGCCATTTGAAATAATGCATGTTTTTTACTATTGTCATTTGCACTATTTTCGGCAGTGGATCGATTCCTTTCCAATGACGCAATACTTGATGCTTTACTACCAAATCTACTTGTTAAACTATTACGAATACTGCTGCTACTGCGTTGGGTACTATCGCCGTCACTCTCATCTTCACCACCGAGACTGCTTTGCTTTTCTTCCAATTCCTCTTTTTTACTGTTACTATTATGACGTTTTCTTAATATAGTATTCGACCAGCGATGTTGAATGGATTCCGAAAGGGAACGTGATTCTGTCTTTTCATTATCACTATCACTTCCGCCACTATGTTTGCTATTGCTTCTACCTCTTCTCAAGTCAGGTGTTGATTGAGATACAATTTCAGAATCAATAGGTAATATCGATGGCTTCTCGTCGGTTTTTTGCTGAGGATGGTGGTCATTGAGTTCCAATCCAGATACAGATTCAGCTCGACGTGTTTCTAATTTTAGGGCATCGACCGCGTTTGTATGTTGTTTTCCATTGGATGATAGGTTGGGCACAGAAGGTGTATTTCGAATAGCAGATTGGAGTGAACTGGTGCTGCTATTTTTGCTATGATTACTTTTGATACTGCTGCTGCTGTTGCTTCTGGTAGTGGTTTCCTTTTTTTGCTGTTTTATATATTCTCCAAAAATACCTCCCTTTCCTGCAGATGCAAAGAAAGGTGTATCTTCCATATTTGGCAACACAAACGTTTCCATCATTACCTCTTTGATTCTCGATTCAATCGCATTGGTGACAACTGCTAATTTAATATGTTTTTCCGAAACAACCGGCTTGATCTCCCACTCCATATCCGGCATCTCAAAGAATGCGATCCAGCAACGATTTGTAGGCGGTGGCTTTAGTTTAAACATAAGTTTACCAGAGAGTTTCTTGAGTTTGACGGCAAGAATGACGTGCATACGGATCGGCTTTTTCATCAACGATGTGTACTGCCAGTTAAAATAGGTTTCAATCTCAATTGTAAGACCCCCACCGTAATCCATTTGTGCTTCCATCATTACATCACCTTGTGGCGTAAGTGATAGCAGTTTTGGGTCTGTTATAAATGGCACTGTGTTGCTCATATCCACTTTACGTACATGAATCTCGTCAAGAAAGTTGGGTCGTTTTGTCTTGGCTACCTTCTTTTTCACTTTGGTTTCAATGTATTCTTGGAATTTCTCGGTCTTGTACGTTGCTAAAAATATACGTCCTATCATTGCATTCAGCCACGCCATATCACGTTGGCTCTGACTTGACTGTACTTGACGAATCAGGTTATCCATAGCCGAAGGCTCAAAATGCGTACTATCCATCATGACGCCATCTTCCATGGGTGCTTGATGTTTGACTTGAAGCAATCCAAAATACCAATCCTCTTTATCCGTCTTTCTCGAGCACGTTATATAAAGCACGCGAGTGGGATAAAACGTAATGTCCTCGTCAGAGAGCGTGCACACTGTATCGGCACTCATCTTTTTTTGATCACTACCATCATGTTCTATTGTTTCTTTTACAAGTGCATTGGGTACCAATCGAATGACAGAAGAGCGCGCATACATTTCATAATCTGTTCTATCTTTTGGATATAGAGAAATTTCGAAATCGTGCAACACGAGCGACATGACCTCCTTTTGCTGTTTTTCGCTTTCGTACAGGTAGAGCGTACCATGTTTCAGTACACCAAAAAGAAGACCCTTTGGCTTATTATTATCTTCATCGCTATTGCTGCCGACATAGGATTGAATACCTGACATCAAACCTTTGGATTCGGGAATTTTGGGCTGATACTGATTACTTGTACGAATCCATCCCTTTTTGATGATATCTTTGTTGTCATTGTAATCAGGATAGGCCTCAGGTTGTTTTTTACGTTTGGGTAAAATCGGTGTGAGACTCCCTTTGGTATATAAAAGTACAATGATTCCTACAAGTGGAAGAAATGTGATTCCACCTAATAAATAGATGAATAAAACCGAATATAAAGACATATTTCTATAACAAAAGAGAGAGAGAAAAGAAACAAAACGAAACGAGAGAAAGTAAGAAAGGAAGGAAGGGTTTAATCTCAAAATTAAGGCGCCGAATGAATAGTGTGTCTTTGTTTTTATGTGTATATTATGGAACACGGCAGAAAGGTGTAATACAAATGTCATGCAATTACTAAATTATTCCATCATGTTGTTCTCTTAAATAAGCATTTTGTTAAACCTCGAAAAAAACTTTTTTTTTTTTTTTTTTTTTTTAGAAAAGAAAACTACACTATTAGAAACGTTCAGCAAGGTTCATTCAATAAATTTAATGTTTTAAAATTTTGATATTATGCATTGGGCGGGCTCCCGAGATCCGGGCTATTATCAATGAGGTGCAACCTAGATTGAAGTAAACAGCTCATAATTAGAATTTAAAGGTGTCTCTCTTCTTCCAGAACATCAGTTGGAGTAATAAAGTCCAACCCAGAAGGTAGAATGGGTATTTCAAAAAGACAATCTTCTATATCAATAAATATTACACTCCTAATACATGTTTTCTATTTTTAAATACCTGAAGAAGAACGACAAGCAATTCTTTAAGAACCACTTCTCTCGGATCGACAATCTTGTCTGAAACCACGATTAAATCATCCACCACTTCGGTTACTGTAACTTGAGGTTCTTCGTCAATCAGCTTCTGAACATGATTTTTATGTTCATTGGTGAACACGCAGGGACGTCCTCTATTCCGAGTTGACTTTTTAACAGGAACCTCTCCAGTTTCCTCGTATTGTTCCCACCATTGCTGAGCAGTTTTTTCATGAATACCGAGAGATTTTCCTATAAGCTTGGTATTTCTTTGCCTTCTAGGCTGTTCTAACATTCTATTAATATACACCATCCTTGTTGCTAAGCTGTAGTCAGCATTGGAGTCGGTGCAACTTTTCTTAAGCTCTTTCTTTTCAACTTTGACAAGAGGGTCTTCCTTCGGTTCAGGCAGTTTCTTTTCTGACTTATTTTCTTGGTATTGTCGTAAAAAAAAAAAAAAGGGTGACTCATTTTGTTACAATCAATAAAAAACGAATAAAAACAAAATAAAAGAGAAGATTCCATTCACACCGACATTCTGTTACTTTTTAAAAGACATTTTATTTCCCTACTTTTTGTCATTATTCCATAAAGATGCAACTTTTTTTATTTTATTTTTTTTTCTCAAAACCGGCATGAAAGTTGCACCTTTTCTCTCACTACTTTCAGTTTTTTGTCAATTTTCGACCAACAAAACTCCCTGGAACTTTTCATGTAAATCCTTGATTTGATAAATAAGAGGCTTACCAGAGGTAACATTGATCCTACAATGCAATACAAAATAAACCCACACTGAAATTGTTGATCTATTGTACAATGGGCACCTCACTCCCTCCCCCCTTTTTTTTTTTCTTTTTTCTTCTTCTACAAATATTGAAACTTATTCATCAAACATTCGTGGATAGTGTGATAAAATACCATGTACTATAGTTAGTCAACAATGTGCCATCGGGCGGTGAGAAGGGGCGTATTTATCGAAAATCAGAGCTATGAAGCATGATATCGGTTGTAATTAATATATTTTTCAAATTTATCACCGTTAAACATGGGAACTTTGTTAACAAGACGTGATCTAGCGAGCATGTTTGGATGTGTCTTATGACGAAGGTAACTTCTATGATAATTGAGCAGCTATCGCATAAGTTTAAATGTGATATAATGAAGCATAAATAATATTTATGAAATGAAAGAGCAGAGATAACGTCATATTTTACGGTCTTATGATTTGATAATGAAAATTTTTATGTAACTGTGGAGTGGAGCGTTCAATTTGTAAAGTGGAGAAGAAGTTTCTATTATAGTATGAAGAAAGCAAAGTTCAAAATATAATGAATGCTAAATGGTGTATTACTCTGTAAAGAGGATCAGACTTTAATTCCAAATTCAAGTCTGAGGCTATGCTGTGATTTCGTGAAAATGAATCAGCAAAGTTGCTATAAATTCGAAAAGTATGTTTTGTAGAAAAAAAAATAGGAAAAAAGCATAACTAATTTCGATAGTAACATTCTATAAGCGATGTATTAGTTTCTTTGATAAAAGATGAGGCTAAATTTAATTATGATAAGGCATTCATAAGCTAAAGGCATTCGTGGTTTAAAGTATACTAACTTTGGTTATATTTTCGACTTCCTCTTTTATTTTTGAGAGTAGCATCAAAACAAATCCGAAAAATACAATAAAAGAGGGCAACTCTTAAATCCACTTATCATATTCAAGCCATACTAGAACACAGATTGATTTTAAGAAAATATTTTGCTCTGCTGATGATCACTGTATCTTTGATAATGTTCATCTCTTATTTATGTATAGAATGTGTATGAAGTATCGAAACTAAAAAAAAAACAAAATTTGAAAATGCGTTTTTTGTAAAATTATCATTTTTGATGTACTTTGAAAGGGGAACTAAGATTATGATCTTGTTCTTCTGATTGTATCTGCGCCAGCCTTTAACAATAAAATTATAATACAAACTTAATAATCATAGCCCTACTAAGTCTAGGAATTCTATACGCGTCAACACGTTTAACCAAAGACCGGCTATTTTTCAATATTCCTGGAAGAAAATGTTTTGTAACAGTGTTAATTAGAAGAGGGGTATCTTAATACCGCGCACTAAAGATATACTAAGGTGTTTGCCTTCTCAAAAACGTAAAATTTGTAAGATATTTGGTAAAATTACTTTATTAGACTTTAAAAATAACATTAGCTTCTTAATGTATCGTATTTTTTGTTGTATCGACTTCGACTATCGATAAAGCTAAATTGGACAGCAGATAGAATTGTTGGTCGAGCATCAGGTATATCACGCGGGCAAAAAACTGTTGAATTCAAGTCAATCCATCCTTCAAAATTATCAACAACTTTCATTGGTACTGAATATAGGATACAAGTTTTTGTCAAGTGAATGACAAAAAGTTGCATTAATTGACATTTGAATGATTTTTTTTCTTGTCGAGCGACAGATTATTTTTTTTGGCA
The DNA here is from genome assembly GCA_025399235.1 of Backusella circina FSU 941. Taxonomy (NCBI): domain Eukaryota; kingdom Fungi; phylum Mucoromycota; class Mucoromycetes; order Mucorales; family Backusellaceae; genus Backusella; species Backusella circina. Next base: position 41,151 of record MU622339.1, on the reverse strand, counting down.
AGAGAAATTTTATTTCTGGTCAACGACATTTTAATCCTGGGTTAGCGACATTTTAGTTTTGAATCAGCAACCTTTTTTCGCACACAACGACACCAAACCCAAATTTGCCGACAAAATAAACCGGAAAAGGTGTATCCCAACAAGGAATGAATGGAGGTCCTTTTTTGAAGAATACCTTTCTACTGCTCTATTGTCTGCTTGCTTGACCGCTCTTCCAAGTTTGGAATTCCTGCCCAACCGCCGCCTGTGTGTGCGTGCGCAAACACACACTCACACAGACACACACAAAAAGAGAAAACAAATAGAATATCATTCATACATGACTTGCTAATAAAATGACCCCATATCACCAAACGATGTCTATAAAAAATAGATATTTATAAAATACCCAAGTATTTATATATTACCTCTTTTATAAAAAATGTTTCCAATTCTTCCTTTTGTCCTTTCTTTTTTTTGTGTCACCACTTCATCATCCTCCTCCATCTGATATAACTTTTCCTTTTAACCAAAGGATAATGCACATGCCAAATCCAGAGCTACACAGAGTCGTTTTTCTTTTTTTTTTTTTTTTTATGTTGCATGTTGATTCTATCCAAAGTGTTTATATATACTATAGAGTTTTAAAAATGGTATGACAATTATATACTTTTTTTTTTCATTTTGCGCAAAATAGTTAACAGTATATATTTTATATATCGCTTCACAAGATTTTTCCATTTTTTTAATACAGAATGACCATACGGTTATGAGATAGACCAAAGATCCATTCTTCTCTTTTACTTGATATAATCCCATATCTCTGATCTGTGTTGGCTATCTCATCAAAATATTGGCTATTTAAAAACAAAAAGAAAAGGCATAAACTGCTAAATAAGAATCGATATATATTTTATATATCGCTTTATTTATTATAATTATACAAGAGTAAAAAATAACATATTATGAACAAACAGGCACAGAAAAGAACAGACCTCATCGAAGTAAAAAAAAAAGAAAAAATAGAAAAAAAAAAGGAATTATAAGCGCAAACGGTTCATGTTGAAATGCTGGCTAATGTTGAATTAGATTAAAAGGGGTTGGGTTGATATTATATAAAATAAAAAGAGAAAAAAAAGGTATGTATGGGGTAATGTTGAATTATACAAAAGATCAAAATATGTTGAAAGTATGATACAGAAAAAGAAAAAAAAAAAGAAAGAGACTATGTAAATGTTGAATTTGTACTAAGTTAAGGTTAATACGGGGAATTGTTGAAATAAATTGTTGAAATATGGTTTTTGTTTTGTTTTAAGCTGTCTTTTCAGCCTTCTCCAAGAGTAAGCTACGTAGAAACTTGATTTCAGATTCAAGGCTCTCCACACGGTTCTGAAGATGATCAGACTTGAGAGACATCTCACGCACAGACTCCTCCATAGCCTGTTCTCTCATCTTCTTCTTTACACGGAAGCGGGCACTTGCAGCTGTGTTGCGACGACGCTTATCCTCATCGGGGACCTGATCATCTAAATCAAGAGCAGGTGTCTCCTCACGAGGACGCTTGGCCTGGATCTTCTTTACCACAGGTGATGATGCCACCGAGGATGATGCTGTAGACTGTGTGCTAGCAGCGGCAAGGGCAGCAGCCTGGGATAAGAGACTGGCCAGTGCGACTGGGTCTAAAACGGGAGGCTTGGGCAAGAGTACCTGACGACTTACCGGTGTAGCAGGGGCCAAGGCAGGAGCCAAAGGACGAGGTTGGATGCGCTTTGGTGTGGGTGCAGTGGGTGTCATGGTGGGTGTAGAGACGACAGGAGGAGAGGGGGCAATAGGAGCAGGTGATGCATCAAATTGCTCTTGCTGTTGTCTGGGTAGTTCATAGTCCAAGTAGTTTACGAGTGTGTCATAGGTAACAGGGTCCAGACCAACATTATTGAATTGACAGGCAGATGCTTCAACAGGGGAGTTTGTCTTGGTCTTTTCTTCATCAAAGATACCAACACCAGGTTTGACATCAAAGGTGAATTTGGCGTTACTCTGTTTAAAATGTAAGGGAAATTTTTAATATCAGGAATTTCGTTTTTTTTTTTTTTTTTTTTTTAAAAAAAAATTTTTTTTATGGTATTTCACAAAATTTTTTTTATTATGTTTGCACAACTTACCCATAAATCTAGTTCATCAGCAACATCTTTGTCAGATTGAACAACATCACTAGAAGAGTCAAAGACTAGTGAGTCTAAATTTGAAAGATAATCATAAGTGGAAAGCGGCATGGCCGTTTATATATAATATAGTATATGAAAAAAAAAAAAAAAAAATGAAAAGAATAAAGATAAGGAAAGAAAAGGAAAACAAAGGAAAAACGAATACAAGTCATGACAAGTCTTTTAATGGCTTGATTTTATTGGCTGGTATTGCAATATGAATTTAACCGGCGATATGTTGGCTGACAAATTCAAAAAAAAAAAAAAGTACATAAGGTTTCGATCGACACTGTCATACTTTTTTCCAACATCCTCAAATGAGAAAACAATAACAATGAAAAATGAGTCTAGAACAAGGAAGTGATATCTCTTCGTGTGTTATAATAGAAGAGCGTGAACATCGACTCTGAATCCACACGTAAAACATAATAAAGCGGAGTCAAAAAGAAGAATATAGCTTCATATATTGTTGCTATCAATTTAATGTTTTGAAAGTAAGTCAACTGTACCAAAATTGGGTCAGTACTTACAATAAAAACAAGTATGGCAAGCTGAAAAAGAAAGAAAGTACTGTTTATTTCCAATTTTTGTGGGTCTAGTAATTGATTACTCTATTGTACTTACCACTATTATGAAAGGGATGGCTAGCAGTGCTATTATCTTATTTATGTATTTCGTTATAAAAAAAGACTTCTCAAGATAACGAATTGCTGGTAAAATGGTGGACTCAAACCTATTTTATTTTCAAGATATCTACCTTTTCCTAGTGTAATATTATAGGCGCTTACTCGCCTCGTTGGTTTAGGATAACCCCAACAGCATCAATATCCATTGTTGGTAGTGTAGTTTCTGCAGGAGGAATATCACCACCTTCATTATCAGCCAATCGATGACTGAATACTTCAGGACGATGTTTATTTAAACCAAGGAAGAGAACATTAGAGGGGGCACTTTGATCTCTATCCTAGTGATGTTCACAAATGTCACATTGGATCACCCACCCCCATAGAGATATATTTCTCCCACTGAACCTATTTATCTGCTCATGGCATAAATCGCAGACTTGAGTGTGGAAAAGTAATTAAAAAATGATATTTCAAAAAAAAAAAATCTGACGTTTACCTTGTACGTCCAATTCTTGTCCTCCTCGCATACTAATAAGACCCTCTCTCGTCCTGCTTGTTTTGAAGCCTTAATAACTTTAGATGACATGGACTGCTTCTTTCCACGAACGGGTCCTCGACCTTTATCATCCAATATAACCAATGGTATCCTTCCACTTCGGCATTCTTTGAGTCATACAAATGAGTCACGGCTGGCCATTGGTTAAGCAAGGAGCTGTAATATAAGGTCCACCATTCAAGGTAGCATGTCTTCTTTGAAGGAAGCTCATATTCAATTGCATTAAATCCCTTTATGAAGAACCGCTCTAGTCACTCAGACTCTAGCTGCTAGTTGATATTTATCATGCCTGTTTCAACATTGATTTTGCAATGAGCTGTTTTTTGCGTCGTGGTAGATCTTTGTAGTGTGGAATATCAAATAGTAAATTCTTCAAAGATCGCATGTCACGCTCTATTGCCATTTGAAAGTCATGGTCAGTCTTCTGTGTACCTTCCATTTCGTGTAAGAGTCTTCACAGCACCTTTTCATATACATGGGGGGTTTGATTTTAGAGTCCTCAAGATAACAGGGGAGGAGCTCAACAAATCACGATGATCAAGAATACGACTCATAGCATCTATGACTCCATTTATTTGGTACAGGTTCAGCTTCAATAAGTGCAAGAACAGTATACATGTAAGAAGAGATATCCTTCATCAACTTCTTGGGTGGCCTTATCTACGTACAGATGTGCTAAAGTATTAAAACATATATATCTACACAGTACTTTTTTTTTTTTTCTAATATAAGCCTTACCTCAATTGGAAGTGCTTGTCTCAGTCTAAAGCACAAATAAACCTCTGAACGTATTTTGAAAGTTTCCACAATCACAGTTGCAATAGTATTTGCCCTTGAGGACAAACAATTCATATATCTAATAGATGGTTAGTCCATTATTTCCAAAGGATTATCAAAGATATTCCTGTATTCATCAAATATAGTCTATCGATCTTGGGGCATGTTTCTATTCGTATTGCTATCAACTGCATAAATTCATGCATTCCATTACCAGTAGAACGGGTTGGTAGTATAGCAAGATTGTTTGAAAACCTGTTCCAAGACATAGTACTGAAAGAATAGTTGGGCTTTCATCGAGGCGTCTCTTACCCAATCGACGACTTTATTTAGTTTATCTGATATATTTCATTTCAGCCGTAGTTTTTCTCTCCCTGTTTGACCTGGAACAAATAGAGCATGCTTGATAGTACACTTTCTGACGTTTTTTTGATAATGTTCGTCCAAAATATTCTTCTTGACGTTGTTCATGTTTACAACAGGATTGTGACACAAGAAACTCACTCGATTTGAATGTGGGGGATAATGACAATGTAGCCAAAGAGCGCAACGCTCAGCTTCAGGGTTTCTTGTATCCTCCTGAAATTCCATTTCTCCTTATTGTCGTGTTTCATTATCTTGTCACCGTGCTAGATACAAGTGGTGACTACCTAATATTAAAAATAATGAAAAGGAGTGAGTCAAATGTAGTAAAGACATTATCATCATCTTACAGTTATTTGGACTCGCTCAGTCTGATGGCCCTCTCCTCCACGATTTGTATACATAATCCCTATTGTTTCCTTGTCAAAATAGGCTTATTTTATAATAATAATAGTAATAATAAAAAGAATAAATGTATAACTTTCGTTGGAGCTCTTCTGCTTCCTGTTGCAAGCGCTCTCTTTTTGCTATTTTCAGTTGCCGTATATATCGCCTTTGTTTAATGACACGTTCAGACATGATTAATATGAACAAACAAACAAACAAAAAAAGGCGTGTATAAAAATAAACAATGATCGACATATTTAAAATCAAGTTGACCGATCGATATGATGTAACTGATGAATTATAATAAATCAGCTTATTCTATATTTATAAGCAATGTCAGATATAATCAGTTATTTTACTATTGTTAATGAAATGAAAGTGCATCCATAAGAAGTTTGAATGTTTTTTTTTTATTATTTTTTTTAAAAAAAAAAGGCAAAGTCTGATATAAGATCTTGATGTTTCTGTAATCTTAAAGTTAATGTGATTCAAGATTTGATGAAAACCTATTTTGGAATAAACTTGGTGTAAATAGTTAAAGAAGTTAGACAGGCTGACTCATTTTCATTGGGTTGACTCAATTTCATCGCAGTTGAGTCTGACCCAAACACATAAGAGCTGTAATCAAGTGAAGATAGTATTTTTTTTTTTTTTTTTTTTTTTACTTAATGAAACTTGGCACTAAAAAGGAAAGGGAAAAAAAGGGTTTAAAAGATAGATAACGAAATACATATATATATATAAAGGTATATATGAAATGAGCAACGGGGGAAAGAGAAGTTGTTGTTTATTATTATTTTTATACAAAAAAAAACACAGGTAAATTGTCTTTTTTTGAACTATTTTCATACTTTTATTGATGGTCAAAGCCATGTATTTTAACAATAGAATAAAACACAGGAGGTTCTCTCTTTCACTTTCTCTTTTGTGTATAGTCAAAGCCCAATCTCTATCGTTAAATTACCGAAAATAGATAAAAAAAAGGGTTCAAACGATATAATATATTTAGGAGAAAAAGAGAAAAAGAGAGAGAAAGAGAGAGAGAGAGAGAGAGAGAGAGAGAGCCACTTTAAGGCTGTGTTCTGGACCTTATTCTAATTTTTGATCAAGTTAAAAATCAACTAATAATTAAACCTTTTGAACCTGTCAAATAGATTTATAATAAATGAACAAAGGGAGAAAAATACAAAATATACAACGTCATTAAACTACTATAATAGAGACCATGTTGCTGCTCTTTTATGCAAAATAAAAATAAAAATAATAACCAAGGGGAGAGGATTCATATAATAAAAAAGTAAAAATAGAAATTCGGAATATCAATGCAAATTATAAATATATAATGACTAGATTTTATATATGCCCGTTTTTCATCATTCTCTCTCTCTCTCTTTATATTTTTAATAAATAATGATAAACAAATGTCGTCTTGCTGCAGTATCCAATTATAAACTGGCGCAACTTACATTTTCAACAATGGATCATGGGTCACTTAAAAGGACCGCATTGATAAAGAATCTACTTGAACAACTCTATCATGATGATCAGGACTATGACATGACACGTTGGGAATTTTTTACACCCGAGTCATTGGAAAAAAAGACACAGCGAGATATTGAAAGAATCATCCAACGTTATACCCAACTCATCTGTACTCAATCCACCATACGTATCAATGATAGAACCACCAGTTTATACTATCCCAAACAAGAAGAGGTATCCAGTTATGCTACCCATTTAGAGGCCGAATTAATCAACTCTTTCGATATGGAGTTTTGTCTGGAACTCTCTCTACCAAACTATCGCGCAAGTAACTCATTTGATGAACCCAGATACCCCCAATATCACCAGGACATCCCACCACCATCACCACCAAAACGTGTCTCTTCATTAGAGTATAGACGATCTAGATCTGAACCCTCATTAATTGATGATGACGAGGAGGAGGATGATATCAAGTCCGTCAGCACCGATTCCCTCGATACCTTTGAACTGGAATTGGAGGTGCAGTCATCACCTCGATCCAGCATGTTGAGTGATCTATTTTCATTTTCATTTACAACCACAAAACGACAAAAGTCAATAAAACGCTTCTTTTCGTCCTTTTCCTCTTCGAAAACAGAGGAGGAAGAGGAGGTCATCGTGATCCAACCAAAATTGACAAGATCTAAATCGGTTGGTACTAAACTCCTGAAACGTATAAAAACCTTTAAAAAGTGATTATAGGTGCAAAAAAAAAAGTCAAAAATGTACAGAAAAAAAGCATCCCCTCCTCCCCCTTTTTTTTATATATATTTTGTAAACAAGTGTACATATATAAATATAAATATATAAAAATAAATTATCTTTTAAAGTGAAACACCTGATCTAGCCCAAAACATACATAATCTTAACCAAAGACATTCCTGAAACAGACACTGTCTGCTCTTTCTATGTAGACCCGACTGCACATGTCGAATAAAGACATAAAAGTCGCATACCGCCACAAGTTGATCACGGCAGGTCTTGTCAATAAAGAACCATTCATTGTCCTCTGCCTTGAGCTTGAATCGATAGAGGACCTCGTTGGATCCACAACCATAACAGCACGTAGCATGGGTGTCATGATGGCGGAACCCAAATGCAAAGGAGGCTCTCCTGGTCGCTGGCGATCGCTTCTTTTTGTTTTGAATTTCGCTATGTGATAGACGCTTCTTTTGTAGATCACTCATGGGCTCGATATAACAGGGGTGATACATGATGGTCTCGAGGAGCCGTTTGGTGGAGAGGTGGTGGCTCTTGTGCTTGGTGGCGTGCCCAAACCGGAGACAGGGCTCAATGTCCATCTCCATACAGAGCTTAAGAAAGGGGAGCCGGTGCAGTGAGACCAGCGAATGGGAGCACGCAGCCGTTAGAAAATCTGTAAAGAGTTGCAGCCATTTCTGGTCGAGTGTTTTCGTAGTAGGTAAATACGACTTTGGCTCCAAGGGGAGATCGAGTGATATATACGGTGGTTGTGCCTCCTCCAAGGGATGCACGTCTCTTTCAAACTTGATGCGCAACTCGCTCAACTGCTCCCTCTCATTTTTCAAATCCTCAGCAAGCGCCTCCATCCGATGCTCCAACTGCCGCTGCCTCTTCTCTGCAAGATACCTCGCTCGCTTCTCGTGTGAGACCATCTCATTGGCCTGCTCAAACAAGCGTCTGGATAAATCCTCAATTTCGGACTCTACCTTTTGCTTCTCTTGTTCGGCCGAATCACTCTGCTCAATCTGTAAAATGTACTTTTGATTGAGTGCAGTGAGGTCATGTCGAAGTACCTGAATCTCTTGAAACTGCTTTTGTATCATTTTTTGCGATTCTGCAGGAGAATAATAAAATGTGTCGGTGCTCTCACGCGGGGTGAGGGGCGAAGTGGAGGGGGGTGCTAAAAAGGCCGGTGTGGGTTTGGAGAGTGCGCTGTTGAGTTCGGCGGGATAGACAGAGTTGATCATGATGATGGGTTCATCTGTCATTTTTTTTATTTATTTTGATCTATCTATATCTATAAATGAGAGAAAAAAAGAGAGAGAGAGAAGGAGGATATACAAAGTCATTCTTCCTATATAACATATAAATCGGAAAATTTTCACTGAACCAACACAATAGCATTTTTATCACAATAAAAAAAAAAAAACTCTTTTATTATTAAATGTATATATACAAGAAAGTATTCTTTTTTTTTTTTTTCTACTCAAACAAGTTTACATCTGTTGGCATCTCAAAAGTAGGTGCCTCCAAATCTTGCCAATTATCCACTCTTCTTTTTGAGAAATGGATTGCTTCTTTTACATAATCTTGATAGAGTAAAGAAACAAATGCCTGTTGTTTATGAAGGTATATCAACTCTGACCACATACAAAATCGAATAAAGACAAGACGGTCCTTTTGAGCACTTAATTCTCTTTCATCCTACATAAAATAGAGTTTAGTAAAACAAAACAATGGCTCTCTCTTTTTTTTTTTAAAAAAAAAAAAATGACTTACAGCTTTTACTGCTTCTTGTAAACGTTCCACTTCAGATTCCATACCAGGCACTCCCTTACTTTGATTGATTTTGGCTCGATTGTTACCTATACGCTTGGTAATGGCATCCGTCTGATTACTGGATAATTTTTCTCGACGTTCCTCAAGATCCTATTTATATTTGATTTTGTTAAATAGAATCATTTTACATATATCTATTTATTTACCCTAAAAGACACCAGCAAATCCCTAAAGCGTTTCAAATTCTCCAATACCCCATCTGTTGCATTACCAACCTGATCCTCCAAGACGCTACTCTCCTGCTGCATATGCTTTGCCACCAATTCATATCCCTTTACAACATGCTGACAATTTCTACATTCACCTGCGTGATATCTCAACTCTGCCTCTGCAAGTGAGCTACACAATAATAATAAATACAATATACATAAAAAGACTGATATCAAACCTACTTTAATGCAATAGAATAACGAGAGAAATCCGTAGCCTGACCATGCATTCTTCTAATCATCCTCTCCATAATAAAACATAAATTAATGTAATGATTTACACCCGCTGTAATCCGCTTCTTGGCCCGCTGCAATTGATCCTCCAAGTTATCAGGGAGCATCTCCTCCAATTCACGAATGGGGTATGGTTTTCTTTTAAATTCCTCTTCCAGCCTGGGCGGGTTCTGTTTACGCCAGGCAGAGAGTTCAGAGGGTTCGGTCAGGAACTTGTTGACAATGTCGTCCTGTTTGAGGATCGGGTGACGGATAATGGCATTGATGAAACGGGAGAGACCCTTTCGTCTCTTTTCAAGAAAGGCAGCATCACCTAAAACAAAAAAAAAAAGTTAAATTCCATGTGTTTTTTTTTTTTTTAACAAAAAAGGTATATGACTTTACGTCCACCCAACTTCTTAGGAGGTAAATTAGGTAATGATCTAAAAGGATAACGACGCAGTAGAACCTCTAATAACCACCAAAAATCACTATATCTTCTCAACACAATCGATGATCTCTTCTCGTTAGTGACAATATAATTCACATGTTTAAATATAAACCCCTCTCGTTCGGGTGCCACTGTAACCTGGATATCCTCTACATGCTGGAACCAATGACGTGTATCGAGTTGGCCCTTCTTTTTAGTGTTGTTCTGCTGTTGTTCCTCCTCCTCTTCTTCAGATGTAGTATTGGATAGAAGTGTAGGAGATCGCTTGGTCATACCAGGATAACTACTATGTCCGTTTGTTGCTTTTGGTGATGGTGATGAAATGGGATGATCTGTGGTAGGTCTCATCATCTTTTGATGTTGTTCGTTATAGCGGATACTTGGCTCGGGTAAATCTAAAAAAACCCATTAATTAATATATATTTATTATAATCAAAAACACATGTTTTTAATATACTTTACAATTTCGATTTTTAAATAATTGTTCCAATGAAACATCTACATGTCTTATTTTTAGTATCTCTCTCTATTGCTTTTGTATAGATACTTACCAATGTTATTCTGTGCACAGGCCAATAGTGCAATGGCTGTATTGAATTCAGATCGAGTCACATAAGACGCGCCATTGGGTACAACCACTTGCATAATCTAATGTTCATTATAAAATAAATAAATAGGATGATTATTACTATCTTGACTTACTCGTTCAATTTGATAAGCGGTGATATTTCCTTTTGATAGTAAATCATTTAAACTTGAAAGTGACACTCTTCCTGAGCGTTGGTTTTGTGAAAATAAGCTATCATAAACATCAGGTAATCGTATACTACCTAAAATAAATAAATAAATATAAATATAAACTAAATAGCAACTCTTTATTTTACCAAGTACTGTTGATGCCGAAAGTTGTACTTGTGGCTTTCCAATGGCATCTGCAGTGGTGGTTGTTGTCGGCGAATGAGTGGTAGAATAGTTTAGGTTAGGAGAAGGAAAAGAACGGTCCATAGTAGAGGAACCACCCCAAGGATCTTCTTCATATTGTGAACCAAACATGGAGGTCGACATTGAATTGCCGAGCATGTTTGTTGAATTAGAGGGAATATCAAATATGGAGCTTGATAGCGGATCGTCTTCTTCATGAAGCATTTTGTTCTTTCTACTTTATATATGTTGCTATTGTGAATGAACTTGTTTTATTTATAAATATACAACAAGGTGAAAAAGACAGAGAGAGAGAGTGTGTGTGTGTGTTAAATATAGATATAGCAGAGAGAGAGAAAAAAGAAAAAAAAAAAAAAAGAATAGAAAAAAAAATAACTTTATGTAACGTGTGTCGGAGGATAAAAAAGAGGGAAAAACTGTGCTACTTTCGACATTGGTTCAAGATGGAACGTATCCTCTCTTGGTATTCCGGACTCAACTCTGAATTATGAATGGCCTCTTCTATATTTTATCAATTATGATTAGTACAAAATGAATGATCGATCATGACTGTTGTTTACCCAAGAAGGTGATGACGAGTTGTTCAACATCTTTTATCAGTTTTAAGTTTTCAATAATAGGTTCTACAATCGACACCATATGTTGCACAAAGGTAGTACTATAAGGTGCTTGTGCCATTCGTAGAATCTATATATAGTTATTAGATAATAATATAACCACTTTTTCTTTTCTTTTTAACCTTTTTAACAAAGTGTACAATCAGACTATCATCCAAGTCACGACCCATGCCACCGAAAAACTTTAGTATGGGTGTTGTATAGCCTAGTTGAACAAGGTAGAGCATACGATCAACCCATGTTTTTTGCAATGCCATCTAAGATAAAAAAAAACAAAAAACAAATAAACATAAAAACAATCTCCCTCTTTCTCTTTTTCCCTTTACCAATATCTCTGGTGCAAATAATGCATACTTGTGTCGAATACATGTCTTGATCACCTCAAACACAATAGGTTGCTGCAATTGATGTCGACTCGCAATCTCATCAATAAAGAGATGCAGCGTCGGTACTTGACTCGTTCTAAAATAGGTCTCAAAATAAGTTGTATGAGTCGCCATGTACTCAAGCCAAAAGAGGACGCCGATCGAGCCAACGGGGAACCGGATGGCGCTGATGATGTATTTGGTGGCGCCCGACATGGTGCCCATCTCGGTCTTGGGTGAGATAGCCTGATAGAGAGCCTTGAGGACCTGTTGGACGGTCTCTACTTCTTGTTTTTCATTGTCCTTCTTTTCAGCATCATTGACGGTGGTGGCATAGGCCACCAGGAAGGTAACATTATCGACCATTTCTGCTCTTAATACTTGACCATTGTGAGGTACATAGAGTGCCTTGAGGAACTTGACTGTGGGAATGGGGGGTTTAGTATTTCATCATTTATATATCCATGATTTATCAACTATATACCTATCAGATCATAGTTACACAAATGGTGAGCAGGAGGGGGATTCTCAGCATCATACATACGCCTCAACTATATATATTGATATAAATAATCCTTTCATAATATGCCAAGCACCTTCTCTTACCATAATCACATCACCCGGTGTAATACTATGTCCATTCATAATCGATTTAATAATCTTCAATATATCACTTGGTGTATGCGACATGTAGGAATTGAGTAAATCCACAAATCCACGATTGCCTCTTGCCTTTGCGACCTTTTCCAATTCACGACGTAGACGTGTAAGGGGTTCGGCGCCAAATTCATCATAGACGCGTCGAATGAGGATTTGTGCATAGAGATAGGTTTCTTGTCTTTCGCAGCAGACTCTCTACACAAAACAAAAATGGTAAAACATATATATCAATGCAGCATGGATTGCTTATCTATATATTTACCACCAAGTTGGGTATCGTATGATCAAATTCAATATCATCCTTTGTTACAATATCCGTAAACGCATTTTCCAAAATCATATTATAAACACGAACATAGGTGGAGGCTGTTTTGAGGTGTGCGACTTCTTGTTGATAACCTGCTTCTGAAATTTTCTATACATATCTATATGATGAGCACGTCCTATATATCCTCATTATATATATATCTCTTTTTTTACCAAAACAATGAAATTTAAAAAGGCACATGTTGTATGGGTGGCCAATAGGTCATAAATAGTGCTTCTCCACGCAGGATCATTAATAATAAAGGCGATATGCTGATCCCAATCCCGCTCTGTTGTCAAGAAATAGTGATCAAACTGTTTTGCATTGAATTGCTTTTGAAAGTGTTCACGGAGGCAGGCGTGCATGATGGCCTGACTGTCAAGACCGAGGATGGTGTTGACAGAGGCGGCGGTGACATTGCACATGGAGGGGACACCAATGTACGATTCACTCAGCATGTTGACGGCGTCCATGGGTGCGCCTCCGGTTTCAATATATTCGGATATGACATTGCTGTAAATGTTGTGTTCAAGGATGGCATCTATTTATTTTTTTTGAAGCTAAAAGTTTATACGGAAAACAAGAAGTGGTTTTTAAATAAAAAAAAAAAAAAAAAAAATACCTTCTCGAGATAAAGACTTTTTGTATTCGTCAATAGTCGCTATTTTTAAAGGTGGCTGTATAGACAAAGAAAAAACATGCTGGTTAGAGATCAAACAAGTGTTAAAAAAGACAAAGATCTAACCATTCTTATGATAATAAAAAAGAACAAGAAGAGAGCAAAAAGAAAAAAACTTTTATTTTTAAAGTTCAGATTTTATATTTAATTATTTTCAACTTGAAAGTACAGTGGTGGATCCTCTTTTGATGCTTTGTTTGTATCTGGTACCTTTTGAGCTATAAACATGGCTTGGTTTTCTAATGTACCAGCAACTGAATGTCTTGCACCCTTTTGTTTATAAAGCGTCATCTTCTTTTGAACGGTGACAGGTTGTTTTACATCTATTTATGCCAAGTTAGCCTCTCATGATGAAAGATATATACTTTTTTTTTTTGCTTACCCTTTTTATCTTGAGGAAGAAAATGACCCTTTTGATTCAACCACAAGACCCTTTCCTTTGCAAATGAGAACCCTTGATTTGCGCTCATTGTATACCACTTTAGCGCCTCCAAGGGGTCCTTTGGCATCCCAAACCCTTTCTTATAAAATCTGCCAGTGTTATATTGGGCATACATATTGCCATTGACGGCGGCTTCCATAAAGTAGTGTAGTGCCCTTTGGTGGTCCTCAGGGACGAATTGACCATAGAAATACATACATCCAATGTTATTACCGGCTTCCATACGCCCAAGCCGATATGCGTCTATATAGTATTGCATGGCTTGCTTGTAATCTGGTATGACGAGCTGGGAAAACATGTAACCTAGTTTTAATTTGGCGTACGGACTACCGTTATCACGGATACCGTTCTCATCCTTGGAGGCGAGTTCGTAGAGTTTTCGGGCTGTAGCATAGTCCTTTTTATTGTAAAAGATATCGCCGATTTTGGAGACTATATCATCTTCTGCATGATATGAGTTGGTGAGATGATCTAGTTTTATATGTGCTTCAACTGCAATGACTCTGTTAGCTGTTTTTTTTCTTTTCTTTTGAATAGTTGGTAATGTAGACCAAGTACTTACTAAACATTTATCTATCTATTTGGTAGTTTTAGTTGTTGTTTTTTTTAAAAAAAAAAAAAAAAAATAGAGAGAATAGAAGGAAAAGTATAGCATTCTTATATTAAAGAAGAAAAAAAAACGCTCTTATCAACTTAGAACAATGACAAGTACATGTAATAAAATATGTACTCATTGTATATAGTATAACCACTATTCCCATTTCAAATCTTTAAAGATGACCCATTTACTTTGACTATGGACTTGGTCTTATTATTATTATTCAACTTGATAATTTTATAATCTATTCATTATCACTATTATTCGTATCATTAACATAGTTCATTATTATTCTTGCATATTCTTTTTGTAATCGGGTGGCGTCCTGTTTATTCAATAGCCACTTCGCCTCTTCTTGTTTGTAAACGTTATATATTGCTCTGATGTTTCTAATGTCCTTTGTTAGTATGTCAGCCTCATTTTTTAATTGCTGGTTTTCCTGTTCGCATTCAATCAGGTCTCCTTTTGTCATATTCAGTTTGAATTTAAGCATTTCTATATCTTTTTGTATGTGAATAATCTTTTGAGGCCGATATATATATTTTTTTTAATGAATATAAAAGAGAAAAAGACTTACTTGTTTGTTTTTTATCAAGTCGATATCCATCGTCAAGTAAACGCTTCTTATTAATTCCAGCTTCCTTCGATCCATTCTCTTCACTCCTCTCATACCACTCCAACGCCTGTTGAGCACTCATCTCAACACCATCACCATGTTCATATAACAATCCAATGTAGTACTGTGCATTAAAATCACCGCACTTTGCTGCCGCCATATAGTACTTGATGGCTCTTTTATAATCTTGTTTGACCCCAAGTCCAAAGTGGTAGCAACAGCCAATGTTGGTACCGGCCGTGCTCTTCCCGTTTTGGAATGCCTTTAGGAAATAAGCGTGAGCTCGCTCATAGTTTCGAGGTAGACCGAGTCCATGGTGGTGGATGGTACCCAGCATATATTGTGCGTCTGCGTGACCCTTGCGGTCGGCAATGGAGTACCATCCAGCTGCATTTTTGTATTCACCCTTTCGAAAGTAAAGATCTGCGAGCATAGAGAGCGATTCTGGGTCTTCATTTTTGGCCTTTTCTAATAATAACTTGCTTAGTTCAGTTTCATTCACTAAAAAAAAAAAAAAAAGGTTAAGAGTGGGTTTAGTGCTTTAGGTGTATGTGTGTGTGTTTTATAAGAGAGGAGAACAAGTTAGTTTGATATTACATATGAGTGACATCTGTGTGTGATGTATTAATATATTTATTTATTTAAAAGCTATTTTTGTTTAGGAAAAGTAACTAGTAAAAAGGGTAAAAAAAAAAAAAAAAAGAGAGAGAGACTCAAGGATACATGATGCAAAGAGTAGTCTTGTTTATTGTTATTTTTATATCGATTTGGTTCATTCATTTACATATAAAGGATTTGTTGTTGTTATTGTTGTTTTGCTGTCAGCAAAGTTTATTTTATTAGAGATCATTCTCCTGACTCTTTTGTAAATATATCGACCTAAAATAGATCAATATAATAAGTACCATTTAGAAATTGATTATTTCATCGCCGAGCCAGGTCTTTGTTGAAGTCGGCACAGCACACGACGTTTCAATATCTTGAGCTACTGCTTAGCTCTTAGTCGTATCGCTGTTTCGCTACTTTATTCAACTTGATGTATTTTAAAGCACCCTTTTTTTCTCCATTAACATTTCTCGTTTTATCATCTTTATTATGAGTGATTGTTCGTTCATGAGCCATTTTGTATTATGGTGGCTTCAAAGTCAATGCTACATTGACCTATTTTAAAGTATTACAATTTGTGGACATACCAAAGGGGTTGATGGTGCAGATCAACTTCCATTTATCCCTGTATTTATTGTAGGTGTTGTTAATAGCTTTTAGGCGTATGTAATTAAGAAATGGGGCACACAGCCAAGAAAAAAGAAAGTTACATACTAATTATAACCTTCATGTTCTGAATATGGTTGACATTGAGTTATATCTATGAATAGAAAAAGTTTACGCTGTGAATGTGAACACAAAGGGAAGGTAGAAGAGTATGTATTTAGTCAAAAAAAAGGAGCCCAGGCTAATGCGACAATATAATAATCACAATATATTCCACCGTACTTTGGTTTTTTCTATTACTTACAGGTGTTTGCAGCTTTGTTTGTTTATGAAAAAGAAAGATTCATAAGTACGTGGAAATGGTTGGGTGCAGATCAACTTGTTTTCATCAATTCAACAAAAAACTCTTCTATAAAAGAAAGCTCAAAGTTGATCCGCTCTTACGTGTCAATTTTTGACTGGTAGAGGCATTTAATGAAATAGAGAGGACCGTTGAGCGTTAAATAGCAACCATATATTATATGTACTTGCTATATATACACTTGAACAAGTACACTATATTCACATCAGTACATGCCTCTATACCTAGAAGCAATCGTATAAAAAGATTAATCTCTGCATGCATATTCAGTTGTTATAACGTGACATATGGAAGATCCATTTGTTTTTCTTTAAATAAAATAAAATATTGTAAATAAAGAAAAGGATAGCGTGTGTTTAATCAGATAGTAAATACAATTACACAATCTTTGTTGAATTGGGCTTTGATTGAAATAGAGAGCATTATCGTTTACTTTTATTTTTGGTCACAGCATCTATCAGAACAAAGTGTAAACGTATGCAGATCGTATACGAGAGGGTTGTGTTAGGAAATACTCTCATGTTATAAAGGAAAGTGTAACTCGAAAATACTCTCATCCGTTTTTATAAGGAGACAATTCTCATATTAGGGAATGGGATTTTCAAAGCAGATGCTTGTTTATGTAGGGAAAAGTAAGCCGTTTACTTTTATAGACATTTTCGTGCATAAATAATTTTTGTGGCGTTTTAATACGATAACTTAGTAGAAAAGTTGTATAAAAGGCTTTTTGATTAAAATCATCGTTTCTTCTTCTCTCTTTTTTTTTTTTTTAATTTTATTAATACTAACACCAGAAAAAATGGCCCCTTTAGAAGTGATCTCCGCGGGTATGAGCCGCACAGGTACAGTCAGTCTAAGAACAGCTTTGGATATTCTTGGGTGAGTGAAATGGAAATTAAGTGGGATAGATAAAAAGAAGTGCTAAACGCGGTTGGTTCTAGATACAACACAATTCATTTCAAGAGTTTCTATAGCGACGAATCCTTGGATCTACAAGGCTTTAAAGATGCTATTGATAACCGTGAAGAAGCAGATTGGGACAAGCTCTATGAAAACTACAGCGCCGCTGTTGATGTTCCTACATGGTTATGGTACAAAGACCTTATTAAAAAGTATCCTGATGCTAAGGTCATCCTCACTGTTCGCGATCCGGAAAGTTGGTACACCTCTGTTAAAAAGGCATCTGATATTTTACAGGATCCCAAGAATATTAGTCATCACGAGAGACCACTTGAGGTGTTAAAGCTTCTCGGTGCCTTTACTTTAAGACCTACAAGCCCCCTTTTTGGAAAATTGGATGATAAGGAATCTGGCATGGCTGCCTTTACAAAGCATAACCAAGAGGTGATTGACTTTGTACCAAAGGAGAACCTTTTGGTTATGGAACTTGGTGAGGGATGGGAGAGACTTTGTGAATTTTTAGGTAAACCTATTCCGGATGTTCCTTTCCCTAATCTCAACAACCCCAAGGAGCTCCAGGAAAGTGTTACTAAAAGAAATGAAGGTTTTAATACCAAGGTCGAATCTCTCGATGTTGGTGATAAGGAATAACTTAGTTCAAAAGTATTTGAATAAAATCTTTAATATATATATAAATATAAATGTTTTCAGTGTTAAGATCTTGTGATTAGTGTTTTGGAGTATAATTTAAAGTACTTTTTTTTTTATTATTATTATGCTATTATAGCTTATTCTGAGTCTAGCATAAGTTGAGGGTATCAAGAACGCGCACAAGTTTGCTATTTTGATAGAATAAAATGTGAAAATGTTTATTATAAAAAGTAGATAATAAAATTAAAAAAGAAAAAAAAATGGTATGTTGCTGTTATGTATAAATAATAAGGGGTGTAACAGTTTCTAAAAGGTTTCCACCAACCAAGTTTTCATCTTTCAAGTAATCCACTGGGAACTTCACTAAATGTCCCTTTATCAGATCCAGCTCAGTTTCAATCTGTTCACAGTCTAGATCAGGATCTGCGATGTGACCATATTGAGTGGTATCGTTGTTGGGCACAAACTGGTGATGCTGCTCATAAGTATGTACGGTATCATCCGGCACACAGCGAAATAATTTTCTATATATCTCTGTATTTGTGTTGGCTGTCTTTAACCAAATATTCTGGTAGAAACGTTCAGAAAGAGGATCCAAAACTGCTGCATCGTGTCTCTTTTCATTGAATTTATGATGTTTTCTGTATCGGTCAAACACGCTCATGCTTCTACTGACACGATCCAACATCTTTGCTGGTTGGTCCGTTTCAATGTCTTGAATGTCCTTGGAGTTGTTAATAGAGCGTGTCATGAGAGGATAAGAGTGGTCGTAGTGTTTACGGGCAACATCAAGGTCATCCACCTCTTTATCGCCTGCTTTTTCTTCGTCATCCAAGAGATTTTCCCATTTGTTAAAGTTGAGTAGGCCCAAATGTTCTTTCCATAGTTGCATGCGAAGTGTATGGGCAAATTTAGCAGCTTGGTACTGTAAGAAAATGAATGTGTTAATAATAATAATAATAATAACAAAACAGAAAACCCTAATATAAATGCGAGTATGAAAGTATATTTTAAAAAATAGCTTACCTCTTTACCATCCATATAAGATGGTATTGTTTCGGTATCTTCTATTATCATTGCAATTTCAGAATCGCGATTACCAGCCATGGATCTATCGTTGATGTTTGCTATTTATACAAAACATATGGTTAATTAATATATTCAATATATGTACTACGATATATGTATTTACCTGAACCCATGATAACAATCTTGTCATCCACAATCATCAATTTATCGTGAATATACAACAATTCGCTGACATACTTATGTCTCTCATCTTCTGTCTCTTCAACCTTAATCTGGCCATGGTTCCTCAAACTGAACCAGTTAATATACTGGTCAGGATCAATACCGTACTCACGTAATCTTTCCATGATGGAGTTTCCTCCCCTTGAAATACTGATATACTGGAAATGCATTACTGATCTGGCAGAGGACGATTCACTGGCAGCTAAGTCACCTTCAAACGCCGGAATAAGAGGAATAATAATATAGACACGGTAATTTTCTCCCTTTTCGTGAGCGCGGCGAATACGCTCAACTAGTGCTTGAGCAATCTTATTACGAAGTACCTTATCTTCCTGGGTTGCACTTACTAGAGTTTGACAAGAGATTATTGTAAATAATTTAAACTTCGCAAAACGTTATTAACATTAAAAACTTACTGAAGAATTGGTTCTCAATATAAATAAAGTGCTTGGAATAAGCAATGCATTCTATATATGCATTATAAATAGAGTGCTATTATATAAAGAGAAATACATTTAATATCACCATTAAAAACCATTATGGACTAATGATAAGTTACCTCTCTTTCAATATCTGAGCTCCATTTTGAAGAACTTCTTAATATTTGCACTTTACAAGAGCCCTCAAAATCACTCTCATCTCTATCGGCCACAAATTCACCTTTAGGCATCAAAAATGGGAGCTTAGAACGATGCATACTTTTTGATGACTTTAAAAAGTTCCATCTTTGAATGAAATGACGAGCAATATCACGAGCAATAGGACCAACCTATGATTAAATAAATATGAAAATATGTACTTTTTTTTTTTTTTTTTTTTTTTTTTAGTTTATCACTTACTGCACCCAAGCTAACGTCGTGCCATGGCATGCGCGCAGTATTTGTTTTGCTAACTAATGACTTGTCAAACGCAGCAACTATAAATTATTTGTAAGTATATCAATGGAGAAGCGTTTTTTTTTTTTTTTAAAGCTATACCATTATTAAAATCTTTAACACGTGGATTAGAATAATCTTGACCAGGGAATACTTCTTTATCGTGTCCTTCAGCAGGAAAATCTGAGAGACTATGAGCATGTGTATCAAAACGGCTGTTTATATATTTAAAAAGAAGATTAGGAACCTTTTCTATACTTTTTTTTTTTTTTTTTTTTTTTTTTTTTTTTTTTTTATTACCCTAAACATAAATCCAAACCACCAATAAAAGCAAGTCGATTATCAACCACAACAATTTTCTATTTACATGAATAATATAAGCAAACACGTATCAATATATATTTTATCATATTGTCTTACCTCATGGTGAGACCAGAACAGAACATTGTTTTCTGCAGTGGGAAGATGATCTGGATGGCGTTGAACTACAAAGGTAGGTATTGATTAGTTTACTCTTCTTTATATATCATATCGTATTTCAATATCTTCTTTACCAAGAATATTCTCATGTAAATCTTGTAAATGTTTTTTTGTATGCGCAGAATCAATTGTCAACACTTGTGACATTTCCTTATAGACAACAATATAAATTTTGACACCTTCTTCTGCTTTGCGTTTTAATAAACGATCCAATCTAAACTCCTCATTCTCTTCTGGTGGTCTTCTCAAGTACTATTTATTTTTGTGAGTATATCTATATATAGGGCCACTCTATAAATGTCACTTACTAGTTCGGGTGTTAGCCACCAATCCTCAATATAAATCTCGAATTTTGCCGATAAAATAGCGCCAGCAACTGCATCAAAGTGATCTATTTTATACGCCAGTTAGATATAAATTCAAAACAAATAAACACGCAATAATAAACAAACAAATCATTAATGTACACTTTACTTTCTGCATCAACAAACCATTTAATCTTTGCGTTATGACGAACGGGCGCAAATGAACTGAATCGATGCTTTTGAACCCAAGGACTCTCATTCGCAACCTTTGAAATATCCTCATGGAAATCATCCACCTCTCGTCTGGTTCCTTTAATTTCAATACGTCGAGATTCGGTTTTGATGATGATGTGATGATCACCGAGATAGTATTGGGGATACTTGGTTTCTACACTGAATCCATTATCAAATAGCAACACGTCGGTTGGTTCAAAGGAGGCAGTGTCATCACAAAAAGCCATGTACCTGTATAACACCAAATTGTCCATTTTTAGATTAACCACCTTATCAAATAAAAAAAAAAAAAAAATAGGTGTAACAGTGATACTTTACGAGTCTCTTAAAATAATCCATTGTGTGTTCCATAAGGGTGTTGTCCAATTTTGACAACAGTTTGATGAAACATGATTGATGCGATTGAGCAAATAACCCTCCTTACCCTTCCAGCCCATATCCTTTACAATACTAATAGCAGACAGTTCCAAAAACTCACAAAGTTCCTCACTCACCATCATATGGGCTCTGAGTAGCAATTTACGTAGATAGTCGGCTAAACTTAACCGTCTTTCCAACATTTCCTTTTGCTGGTCGCTGGTTGCTCTCTCGCTTTTCTCATCGTAAAGACCGATTTTATCCTTACATGTTGCAAGTAAGTGGGTAAGCTGATACGGGAAAACGGGAGGAGCAGGCACATCATTGTACAAGTTTGATTTGAGTTTAAGTTTATAATGCAGCGCCATAAACTCTGAGATACTACGGCGTATCACCCACTTGATATCGCCATATTGCAATTCTACACGGACTACCCATTGATTACTGTTTTCGAGGTACTCTGAGTCTGTTATTTTAATCTATTTTGGAAACAGCGTGTTGGTATGATCTGTTTTTTTTTTGATTTTTGATTTTTTTTTTTTTTTTTTTTAAAAGAAAGAAAAGAATTTTAGGCTACTTACATAAATACACTGTAAAAGTATAGGTGGCTAAGGGCATATGAAAAAAAAAAAAAAAATTAATTAGAATAGGTACAAGCATGGTAACACAACATTCTAAATGGCTGTACTAAAAAAAGAAAGAAAAAAAAAATAAAACATCCAAGCCCAAAAGGAATTCTCACCAATTTTCTACCATTTTCATCCATTGCAAAAGCCGTAAAGATGGGATCGAAGGCAGGCGGATAATAGGTAGCCAAAGTTTGGCTGGGACCTTCTCTTTCAAAATCAGAAGATGGCTGTTGCAAGTTTGTCATTAATTTCAAAAGATCCACTGTTTTACTCCAATTGTTCTTTGCTTTACTGGTATCTCCACTATAGACAGGCGCAGACATAGGCATGTCAACAGCAGGGGATGCAGGAGCATCTTCCAAGACGACACCAGAGTCATCTGCTACTTCTTCCTGTTGCTCAGCAAAAGGATGTTTAAAATAGGTGCGTTGTTCTGGTAGATTAGAATGCTCCTCATCAAGAGGATAAACGTTATCATTTTCCAGATCATACGCGGATGGCAAAGTATAGTCTTCCTGGTGCTCTAGCTCTTCCTCTGTCGATTGTCTGATGTCTCTTGCCCTGACAAAGGCATTACTGTCGTCATCGGATACTATGTCTTCAGGCTCTTCTGTCGTGATATTTGAATCTATTGTAGTATTGATTAGGCGATCGATTACACTTTTCCAGTGTCCCTTTTTGGCTTTGGCGAGGACTCTTGGATCGATGGAGTCAAAACTGTCGGAATGTTGAGGTTGATAGTGGAGGCCACTGTCATCGGTTTGGACACGATGACTGATGGTTTTCCCGCGCTTAAAGTAGTCCGCTGTATCAGCGATTGGATTCGACATCGTTCAAAAGTGAAAAATAAAATAAAAAAAAACGAAAGAAAAGTGAAAGAGAGAATCAAAAAAAGGGGGAAAAGCAGAATTTCTTTTATGGAAATTTTGGTAAAAACCTTATTTTTTATTTATTTACTTTTATGTTAGTTTACTAAAATAAGCTAGAATTGTTGGGCCAAATATTTCCTTGTTGCTGGAATAAACTGGGTTGAAAAGTCTGATGATTCTGGAAAATATTTTGTTGTTGTTGTTGTTGTAGTTGTGGTTGATGGTTATAGAATGGCTGTTGTTGTTGTTGTTGTTGTTGTTGTTGTATTTGTGGTTGAAGTTGGAGTTGTTGAGATTGAAAAGGCATTTGGGAAAATGGATTTGAATTCATCTGCTGCTGTTGCTGTTGAAGAGATAAAGTAGTTGCTGTAGTATAACCATTAGTCGGATTGAAACTACTAACAGGAATACTACTTGGGATATTTTGAGTTGTAGCAATGGACTGGTAATTATTCATATTGTTTAAATTATTGTTTGGTTGAAAACTCATTGTCGTGGTGTTAGGTTGAAAAGCAACTAAAAGAAAAATAGGTAATGTTACACTTACACAATCGCACATATTTATATATATAAATCAAGCTCGTTTACCTGTTCCATCAAATGTTATCTGCTGCTGAGGCTGTTGTAATGGCTGCTGTAATGATGGTTGTATTGACTGTTGTAGTATTTGTTGGTGTTGCGGCTGTTGCAATGCAAAAGGGTTGTAAACAGCCACATTGTTTGTAACAGAAGTATTGGTAGTCATGCTAGCAGTAGTGGGTGTATCATTTATATTAATTAAATCATTTGAAACATTCATGCCTCCTAATTTATAAGCCTGACGTTCCTGAGTTGTCTGAGCTCGACCAGCGAGATCAACTGTTGGTTGCGGTGATTGGAAAATATTATTATTATTGCCGGTACCTCTTTCTTTTAATATAGTAGTGGCAATGTCCAAGTTACCACCTGCACGGCGTAGTGCATCTCTATTAACCGCTATATCCGTAAAACCCAACCTCATCAAGCTCTCTAGCTTCTGTTCATCAGATAATAGTAAAGCAGGAGATGACGATGATGATGCAAATATTTGGCTGTTGTTGCTGTTGGTGCTATTTTGTCTTGATAAAATATCAACCGAAGCTTCAATATTGCCTTGCGTCTTTATCAATACTTGTTTGTTTAGCGAATCATTTTTGAATCCCATTTCGCGCAACTGATTCATTGCTCTTTCAAGTGGGTCTACTCTGGATGGAACAGGTACAGATGATGATCTTTTAGGTACGTTTTGTAATCGATTAGCGATATTTGGGTTTAATGAGCCGGGCGTAGAAGGTCGTGCCTATTTATTTTATAAAAAAGGTAAGTAACCATGGTAACCGCAATGACACAATATAAATTTACCATTCTGTTGTCAACCAGGAATAATCGTTTTTCCCATTTTGCTCTAATATATCTCTCTACAGCACTATTTTATTTTACATTTGTATTTGTTACTATTGCTATATTCACAATCATTCTTCTTTATAAACCTACTCTTCGTCATCAGTAAGTGGACGAGGCTGATTGTTTGGATTAATTCTACTATTAACAATGCTATTGCCACCAGATCTTCTCATTATCTAAAATATATAAATATAAATACAAATATATAAATATAGTAATAGTTTAATTTTATCTTACATCGATTTGTTCAGCATTCCATTGGTCCATAGTAATTGACTTGACTTTTGAAATATGTGTACCCATCTTTCTATGGATACCTGCACAGCGAATACAAAGAAATACTCCCAAGGAGAAGGAAGCCCAACGAGGATCTAAATATCGAGATGTACTATTAGTGACTTGTATTCACTAAAGTGATTATTCATGTTTACTCCTTGCTCCACAGTCAGCGCAGGCATCATTTCCTGGGTTCTTCAAGAGCTCATTTAAGGTACGTTCGTTTCTGTCCTGTACTGCTTTTGATTGTCTTTCACTCATTATTCAAGATGAAGTAAAAGTAAAAAGTAAAAAAGTAAAAGAGAAAGAGAAATAAGCGGAGAAAAGAATAAAAGGGAGTAAATACTTAATTCGGAGTTTTATCTGAATTTAAAATGGTTATTTATATATATAAATACATTAGCACCATCAGCCTCTGTGCTTACACCATCAGAAGACTTCGATGATCTTTCATTCCTATTAGCTTATAAAAAGGTATAGTAATATATATAATAGATGTTTCATTGAGTAAATTACCAATACTAAATCCTATATACTTCATAGTAAATGAATTGAATAGTACTTTGATGCATTAGATTATTTATTCAAGGTATATATCTAATCTCCTAGTCATTATTATAGTCATTTCTGAATACTATGGGTATAAATTAGATATATACCTTGAATAAATAATCTAATGCATCAAAGTACTATTCAATCAAGCACTCTTTGATGAGGAAATGGAGAAGGTTTTATCAGGCTTAAACCACCAATCATAACAGCATTGATTTCTCTACTGTTTTCTGGTCCCCAAAATACTTTCTTAATAATAATAAAACAGTAAAAACACCACCTTGTTTCTTTAAGGTCTTTGTAGAGTATTGATTGAACTAGATTCAAAGAAACCCATCCCTCTCATGATTTTTAATACTTTAAACTGGGTTTTATTTCTAAAAAGATGGCTCATCAGGATGATCTCTTTTTCTATTGTATTCTAGTGCATATTTTAATATATCATCAGCACTTGTGATTGTTCTGTTATTATCTAGTTAGTATAATGAGATATCAATCAAAAGTACATCCACTTACTGTATTTTATCTAACGGGTACTCCTTCTT
>MU622338.1:122761-152829 GCA_025399235.1 Backusella circina FSU 941 | reverse complement strand
AAATTTGCTCTCTCACCACCTAAATTCTAGTTTATTTTTTGTTTTTTTTTTTTGAATGTCGTCAGTAAAGCCAACTACATACTGTTTCAAATCTCTCATCTTTTCTTTTTCCTTTTTCTTTTCCGTTGTTTACTCATTTTCTTCCCGAAATAAAAATATTTTTGTTACCCTTAATCCTTTTCCCCGATACGTATAATGCTCTTATTTTTCACAATGTTAACGACAACAACAACAACAATAGTAGTGGTAATAAAGTAATGAAAGGTGAAATTATAGTCTACTTGACAGTTGACGTTAAGAACATTATGACAAACTATATTTGTTGGTACTGTTTTTTCTATTTATCACTCGCATTATATACCTAAATAAGTAAAAAAAACAAAGGGTGAAATCTTTATAATAATAATATTTTGAATTTTTTTGTTATACCACTATATAACAACGGTAATTTTTTACATAGTAAGAAGATAAAATAGGAAAACAAAGTAGACGCAGAAGACCGCTTACATGTCGTGCATGTATGATTTGAATTCATAATGAAAAAAAGATAGAGAAAAATATTATCAATATTAGTATTTGTTTCGTCGCCAAATATTTCATAGACGTTTGTCTTTTTTATTTTATTTTTTCCCCCCGATAAGAGTTCTACTGTATTTATTTATCTATACTAAATACAACAATTCCCTCCAAAGAAACAGAAAAGTAGTAGAGCTCATTTGTTTCTTTGATAAATCGTGCACAGGATTTTATTCAACTGTTCTCTGCTAATTTATACTTCTAACAAAGTACAACTTCCTAAAGAAGAAAAATTATTATTATATAAAAGCATAACGACAGTTCGCTCAATAACGTTTATTTTGATCTTTATTTTTACTTTAGGTAGTTACGTCAGTTCTAACTAAATTGCTCTTGAGAGGGATAGGTGTGATATAGATATGAAATAGAGAATGAATAAACCAGAAAAAAATCTCATTTTTTTTTTTTCTATTTCTCTCTCTCTGGCTCTCTGGCTCTCTCCTTACACTCTCGATTAATATTAAATAGCATCGCAAATTTAAACCTGTCATTCTCTTTCACGATCACTCTTATCTTTCCGACCCATCCGGTGTAACACATCGTATTCATATTCCATACGGTGATCCTCATTATACACCACTTATTCAAATAAAAAAACAGAAAGTAGGTTTAATGTTGAAATCGAACGGTCGAGTATGGTCCGACTTTATTGAAAGCACACGTCGAATAGCAAGTTTAAAATCGCCTCATCTTTCACCTTCCTCTTCGGTATCTTCTCCTAAACCTTCTTGCCATACAAGTCCACTTTCACCAAAAACACCACCTCAGCAAAGAGGTCACTCTCTTGACAAGAAGGAAGCAACTGACAGTAGGCGACGCACACGGTTGTTATTGCAACAATATGGTCCAGATCGCTATCATCACCATTATCATCACCCCTATGAGCATCATACAAGCGCCTTTTTACCGTCTATGCATGACAGAAACGTACCAGAAGAGTGGTCGATGCCACGAGGAGAGGAGGAAGAGGAGGAAGAGGAGGAGGAGGAAGATGAAGAAGATGATTCTGATTCAAATGCGACAAGCATGAATTCTTCGTCATCACCTATTCCAACAGTTAGAAAACGCAGAGGCAACCTTCCAAAAAGTGTCACTGCTGTACTGAAGCAATGGTTGATAGATCACTGTCGCAACCCATATCCTACTGAAGTCGAGAAAACTGGCTTGAGAGATAAAACTGGCTTAACTTTAAACCAAATCAGTAACTGGTTCATTAATGCGAGACGTCGACTATTACCTCAGATTCTCGACACAATTCACCCCTATGCTTCTTCACAGAATGAAATTCCTGTCACACTCAATAAGGAGGATCATACTCAAGATAATGATCAGCCTCCCACTAAAAGAAGAAAAAGAACCAGAGTGGCTCAGACAAACTCTACATATACTCTTTCTTCTTCTTCTTCCTCTTCTACTACTACTGGTATTTCCAATGAGCAGCAACAGTTTCCTGCAGGTAAGTCGTTATAAATATACTTTAAAACTCAGACTGATCATCATTTTTCGAAATAAAGACACTCCTTCTGTGAAACGACGAAGACGTTATACAAAGAGATCGTCAGCAGTCGCTGGCACTGTATCTTGAATATATATTGTATCTATTTATTTGTAGATGTAACACCTTTTGGTCTTTATTCGTCGTTTTATGTAATCCAATTATGAACATTGTGGTTAATCATCTATCTTAGTAGTTATTTTATTTGTTTTCTTTTTCTAAAAAGATCGTCAGTGCTATTGTAATGATATCTTGGTTTTAATGGTCAGATCATAAATTGTCTTTTATCTGACACTTTATAACAAAATAGGAAATATGTCCGAGAGAGAAGTGCCGCCACGTTTACTTTACTTGAGAAATCACTTGCCACTTAATTGTTTATCTTTCAATCTCTATTCAACACTTGATACATTACTTTGGTTAGTGTCTTAGTTGAAACTGTTCTTTTTCAATTGAAGTTGTTGTATTTTAATTAACTTTTAATATATTTATTTTTAGTATAAAATCACTCTAAAAAGACAAAGCTCAAGTGAGCGTAGAATTCTATAAAACCTTTTATTCATAGATTCAATAGATCTTCTATTATTAAAATAAGAATATTACCCATGCATGAAGTATCAAAAAAAAAGATTTATATATGCGTACATATCAATTGATGTTCATTATAAACCACAGAATATATATTATTATTATTAAAATAAAATCAGATAATTAAAAAATGCTCCAAGCAATATAAATAAATAAATAAAAGCGACAGCGAATAGGAGAACGCAAAGACCAAAAAAGGGGTGGAATTATAAGTTTATTTCTCTCTTTACACTCTCGTTTCCGAGAATATGCCTTCTACACATGGCGTGGTTTTTCAAAATCGCATTGCATAAACTTAAAAACACTAAAAGCTGTGCTACCACCAAGCCGTTATCGATCAAAAAAATGAAACAAGGTTTAAACCTTTCTCTGAATGGAAAAACTCTATTAAGTAAAATGCAATAAAAAAAACCTACTGCCAGTGTGAATATATATTACTTTTTTTATATTTCATCTTTTTGTTGGCTCTTGTTTATTTTTCAATTAAACTCATTCAGGATTGAATTAAAAAGGAGGGAAAAGGAGACATAACAACAAAAAAGAGTGGGGGAGAAACAAATAACCTAATTGAGTTTCTACCAATAGAATGTTCGATCTATTTTATGGTTTACTATTAGACTTGGCTATACCGTTTGTTCAAAAAAGGGAATCTAGATATTGAATTGAGGAAAGCAAGAAAGTAACATGTTAAAAAATGAGAG
The DNA here is from genome assembly GCA_025399235.1 of Backusella circina FSU 941. NCBI lineage: Eukaryota > Fungi > Mucoromycota > Mucoromycetes > Mucorales > Backusellaceae > Backusella > Backusella circina. The sequence continues at coordinate 149,469 of MU622338.1, read as the reverse complement.
TGAGAAACCATGTGTAAAGTAGTGATAGATCCAGATTGGTTTCCTGTTTTAGTAGTTGAACCAAGAAGATGAAAAAGGCATCTTGTGACTGAACAGGATTCTTAACTAAAAGTATATATCTATTCTGTTAATGGAATAATCTTTAGAACGTTTGTAAGCTATAATGATACATGAGTTACTAAGAGCAAATGCCTTTAAAGTTAATCTTACATGAATGAACGAATGAATTAAACTTTTTTTGGCTTTGCCGTTTTTATCCGGAGTAAGTTAGCTAAAGAAAGAAAGAACAGAAATAAAATGATAAAACCAGATTATTAAAAAATAAAAATAACAATAGCTCATACACATGATGTTGCGCATCTTTGACATAAAATAAATACTCTGCCCCAAAAAAGCCCAATGCCTTCTAATTAAGCAGCAATACGTGTGAATGCGTTTTATGATGTTTGTATTTTTTGGTTATTCGGGAAGTCTGACCGATCTCGCTCCGCTCGATATCCTCTCCCCCCAAAGATGGCATCTTAGCGCAAAGTGAATGGAGAAAGTAGTACTTAAAAGCTTATTGTAACACCAAAACAAAATAAAAAAAAATTCCCATCTCTCTCGCTTTGGTTTTTATGCGGGAATCTGTAAATAAAATAAATAAAATAGTATTATATAAAAAAAAGTATATAAAGAGTTTATTTTTTCCCTCCTTCAGTTTTTTTTCTAAAAAAAAATTATTATCATAAACATACATATAAATATATATAAATCACCATGTCTTTAACGCTATCACACCACCATGATATACACTCAAAACCCAATACCCTCCAGCGTCGTCGAGTTCAGTTAAACAAAAGGCCACCTCTTATGCGCTCCTCCTCCAATATTGTATTGGACCACACTATGCCCAAATTACAAAAACCCAAGAAGACGGTTCGATTTTGTGATAATGCTACATTGGAAAATATACGTCTCTTCTTAAAAACACAAACACCAAAGGCATGTCGGTCTGATCCTGTTTATCCCAAACAATACTGCTATAGTCTGCGCCGTTCTAATTGGCCTATCGAAAGACGCAGCCTATTCGGCTCTGCAGTGCGTTTCGAAAACATCCAACTGGAATCTGAGACACCACAAGACGATACAATCACATTGACAGGCACTTGCCAAGTCGCCAATATTTCTTTTGAAAAAAGAGTTACCATTCGATTCACCTTGGATGATTGGAAGACAGCGAAAGAAATTGATGCCGTCTATCAGGAACCGGTTGCATCCAGCGCCAACACTTGGGATCGTTTTAGTTTCAAAATCAAATTAAATGCAAGTCAGCATATACATGAAACGCTTTATGTCGCTATTAAATACACCACAAATGGAAAAGAATTCTGGGATAACAACCATGACAAAAATTACAAGCTAGATCTCATACCTGAAATTCAGCTTGAAATCCCAAGTAGTGATGAACTAAGCTCTTCAGATGATGAAGATGATGAAAACGTTTTCGAAGACTGTCATGACCAAGAAGATGACATTGATATTGAGCAAGAAACGGCAGCTGCGGCAGAAGTCAAAGAAATCGGTACTCTTATTAAACGATTCGAACCGCTCTCTCTAGTCACTTCCAATTTTATGAATAATAATCATGGCAGCAACAAGAGACTGTCTGATCGCTACGATTTTAATTCTGCTAAAGTAACACCTTGGTCACCTCCATTATCTCCAACCACACCAGCCGATTGTGCTCCATTATGGGTATCTGACATCACATCCACTACTACCAACAACCATAGCTCTCCGTATTTTCTGACAGGTGCACAGGCTAAACCACTCTCCCCGGAATTAGCACCCACTTCCGAATTCAAAAGCTTTCAAGATTTGATTCAAAATTATTGTTTTTACAGCAATCATTCGCATGATCCTATACGCCCTTCTTCTCCAAGAGCTATAAAAGGTTAAATCTTTTTGTTATAAACACTTTCTAAAAAAAAAAAAATACCCTTCATTATTCCTATTCCCCCCTTTTCTCTTAACTCTTCATTTGTACATGTATTCCACTTTTATTTCAAACCAAAAAAAAGTTATCGTCCTTTCAAAAAAAAAAAGTTTTGTATATCATTAATGAAATAAATAAAAAGAAAAGCTCTGCTTTCTATTTGTAACAGTTATATAAAAAGAGTTATCTTTGTTATCTTTTAAGGTCGGGATCATTTGGTGTATTTTGAGTTTCTTTTTTTGTATTACCTTGGATTGTACTTTGATGGATGATGATCTCTTCTCAAAAAAGGACAGTGCGTATTTTTCAATTTAAAATGGTGATGTAGTGGAACCAATGCTTTTAGAGATTGATAACATATCTCCCCCACACATGTCGGTCAATTTCGGGTTAGAACTGAGTAATAAAGGTATTTGTTTGTCTCTTCTTTTTTAGCTTCTGTTTTCTTTTTCTTTTTTGAAAAAAAAAACAAAAAACAAATCGGAGATAAAATAGGCATTCGTGTGGGGAAAAACAATAAAGTGATCATGCACACATCTTTACTTCCATGTTTAGTATAATAGAAAGGGGAAGAGTGTGACAAAGCCAATTCATATTTGCATTTTTTTCACATAGCCGTAACACGATATTATAGACAAAATCTCGTTTCCTTTATAATTCAAAGTCCTTTTGTCTTTGTTAGTTTTTAAATGGTGATATAAACGAATTAAAGTCATTATTTAGTTGGATTTTATTTTTAAAAAATGAAAAAGTATGTGCTTACGCCTTTAAAATTAGCATTAGATACTATAATTTGACCATTCCGAAAATATGGGTGAAACTAAACCAGTTGAACAATCTTTTCTGACAAAATAAGATATCAATTATAAAAGATCCTTGATTTGTCATTGAATCTGACATAATATTTCCTGCACTTGTGAATTAAGATTGTTCTCATTGATCCTTAATTATGCTATCTTGTTTGTTGTATGAACCAAAATCATCATCTGATACATTTATATTTTCATCTATGAAGGGCGTTGTATTGATTAAAATATACTTTTTAATTCATTTATTCGAAACGTTTCATTTTTTTTTTTTTTTTGAAAACCTTGATCGTGTTTTAATAAATAGAATACTGAGAGAATCCATTCCAAATATCCATCTGTATTTACATTGTCAATAATTCCAATCCTTTTTTTAATAATGGTCATGCAACTTTGTTTACCAAATAATCGTCATTTTCCCGCCTACTATTTAATCAATCATTTGTATCTGATATATCCACCAGGACTCTTTGGTCATATTTACCATTACAATAGTTTTTATCTACATATTGACAAGTATATACATATATATATATATATATACAATTGCTTTTATTTTTTCTTCTTTTTATAAAGTTATATGGCAATCATAGCTATCATATCATCACCACTAATTACACTTCTTATATTCTAACGCCAGTAGATAGTATTAGATTTACTCTATAAGTAGTTACATCCAATTCAACACTAGGGAAATCCCTTCCAATTTTTAGATACAGTTATACTTTATATAGTGCTTAATAACTAATCTTTTGCAAGTTACAATGGTAGTGATTTTTTTCAAAGAAAAAAATGGCTTTAAAAGCTTCATTATTACTTATAAGGTTTAGTATACTTCCTTTGCATGAGATTCAAGATATAGTGCTTGGTTCATGCACTAGTATTGCGCATTACATATTTAACAAACAGTTTTACATAATAATAAACTTGAAAATGAGGATAAATAATGCTACATTTATATAACTAAATCTTTATTGTTGTATTTTTCTTTGTGTGTATCTTATATTCGGTTTAGATTTTAAATCAATCTATACGTGAAAGACGAAAACAGCCATTTGGTCGCTTAGTAGAAATTCGATCGCTATTATGTATATAGAAATAGTGGACATAATAAGATCTTGTTTATTTTCTCACACAAGAAAAAAAAAGGCATTCAACTACTTTAAGGGTGTGCAATTCTGTATAGTCGGTCTTGCCCTTTTAGGTCATCCAAAATATATTTTTTACCGCAGCCCGTTTAAATATGTTCTTTCCCAAGATCACAAAATTATGGTTATTGATAAAAAATGAATACAATCTTTAATTAATAATATATATAGATAGATATATATATATATAAAGTAAGAATATGCATGTGTGTTTCAGTGCACATAATTGAATGTAACAAAACCCAACATATATAGTTTTATGGTGTGATTATAGTAGTTTATTAAAAATAAATTGACCGCTTTTTTTTTTTTTATTCTCTTGGTTTTCATTTTCTATCTATTGGTCACAATTTAAGTTTCTATCGCCCAAGGTATCCCTTCTATTCTTAAATCTAACTTTACTCTGTTTTTCTGTTCTCTGCTCTCTGTTTCTTGTTCCTTGATTTTGTATTTTCTGTACTATAAAAATAGCAGTTATTAAACAATACGAAAAAATAGTAATACAAACAAAATACTAAATTTAGAACTGCTAATATTATATATTTGCATAGCCAATTTACTCAACATCTGAGCGTTCTTCTAGAAAAAAGGGAAGGTCTAGATCTCGATGTGTATCAATGTACTAAAGTGCAGTTTATTTGATGAATAATACTTCAATTGTATTGTAAAATAGATTAATAGTTTCTCTAATAAAGTTGACTTATAGGTGTTCCTCTTTGTCGACATTTTCTGAAACAAATTCTATTTTAATTGATCAAGACCAAAGTGGTTTAATTTTCAGCCATAGACAGCGTAGCAATCGTTGTCTTGTCACGAACCGGAAAAGTAATTTTTAGGAAAGCAATTTGTTATAGTAGTATTTATACTATTTATCCCATAAGAGTTATATGTTCCATTAGCATGAGCTATATTTTTAAGGGCGGGATTGCTTTTGTAAAGGAAAGGTCAAAATAAACAGTCAATGAGAATTTCTTAAGATCCACAAGATCAGCACATTAAGATGAATTACTCCGATCAAACACTAAAATGGTCTGCTTTTCAGCCAAATAAAACACGATAACAAAATAAAAGTCACATGCAGCTTGTGTGCTGTGCCTGTGCAAGTCCTTCTTTCCATTTTATTATGCAGTTTTCTAGCTATCAATTACAGTTTTTTTTTTTTTATTTAACAATACTATCCCTGAGTCTGTTCATGACGCTGTTAATGCTGAGTACCTCGGACAGAGACAGGCATACACTAGTATTGCTGAAGCGGCTGATGTTGACGTGTCAGTCATCGAGACTCACTTTCTTGAGATGACTACTGCAAGAGTAACCTTCTTCTACCAGAAGAGAAAAAAATAAGCCTAGCATATTTAACTTTCTCCAGAAAAAGCAGAAGACTTTAGGTTTAATTAGTCTTTTGAATTATATAAGGTACACAAGTTAATGTTACAAGCCAATTGCTGCCAGTGTTGGCAATTACTTAGTAAATAAGTGACTAGTATTAACGTGTTTTTGAAAAACAAAAGTTTGTCTCTGTCAGCTGTTGACTGTTGAAACTTTTGTTTGTGCCAATTCTCATGTTGTGTTTACTTGAATTTTAAAAGTAGTAATTGTAAACATTATTTTATTGTTCTCAATGACTTGACAGGTGCGGAAAGGAAGGTATATGAGAGAGGAAGCGTATGTACGTATACAAAAAAGAAATAATAAACGTAAAAAGATATATAAATAAAAAGAAGTCAAGAAGAAAAGCCACATGATATCATGATAGATTGTTTGCTTATCTAATAACAAAAGTATATATAAATACATAAGTTAGAAAGGTATAGTAATATGATTGATTTGCATGAATAAAACAATGATTGCCGTTTAATAAAGTGATGATGTTTTCAAGTCAGATTGTATAATGCTCAAGTGGATGAAATATAAAATGTACTTGAGCGAGGATCACTTTCTAATTCAATATAAATGGGATGATATATATTCAAACAAGTTCTTTTTAACTTGAGCAAAGGTTGGTTTTTTAAACATCAATGCTCAATGCACTTCGCTCAACCAAAAAAGACTTGAGCGAGAGCGGATATGCTTTTTTATCAATCAATATGATACAGAAAGGAAATCATACGATTTTTCTTTAGCTTCTTTTTTTTTTTTTTGGTACTGACTTCACCTTCGCTCAAGTCATTTTGAAATTGTTTTGACTTGAGTATTCGCTGACTTACTTTTTTAAGTAGATCCTCATCGTACTTTTTAAAATCAGATATTGCCAAATTAGAAAAATGGATTTTTTTTTAAAAAAAAAAAAAAAAAAAGGGAGTACCTCAAGATCCCTTACCATAGCCAGGCTTGCTGGATGACTGGAATCGACCCCTGCGGGGAATCCTCCTCTGGACGCACTCTAGCTAGAACTTATTCTTTCTTCGCCCTGTATCCTGGGTAGAAGCACTTAATGAGCATCCTCTTGTGACTGGACTTTGAATAGAGACACTGGATTGCAGCTGGTCTTGTCGGTTATACTATAGCCTTTGGAGTTACCAATACCTGTAGTATGCATAAAGAAGATGGTTGTAGATACTACGATAGTAAAATATAGGGCAGTTAATCTATTCAAGCGGACGTATTAGTCAAAGTCTTTTAAACTCTTAATATATCATTACCTTAGTACGTTTTGGGATGAAGCTCTTTTAACTAGACTAAAGTAGTAGGATGTTGCTATACACTGAAGATTTCAGTATAAATCTAAATAATATAACCAAAAGTTAACATATAAACGATAAGAGGATCACAGTAAACAACTTACCATCAAGAGCATCATGAAGATATTATTCCAAAAAGTGTTTTAATGGGGAGGGGAAAGGGAGAAAAAAAACATGGACATTTTATTAGTATAAAACTTTAATAGGACCATGAAAACTCCGCGATATGAAAATTGGGTGAAGAGCATTGCTGGAAAAAACTTATTAATGAAAAATCGAAAGGTCCAAAACAGTTTGATGAGGAAATATTACCATTGGGGTTACAGAAATTGTGGATGAAGTGAAAGGACGATTGGCAAAAGTATCTTCAAAGAACAAGACCAATGCGATTGATTTTCTTCCTACTAATGACAACCTGACACAGTCTCCAACCAAATTTCTTCCCACTTTGGTTTTTACAGTGAAGAATCAGCACTCTTCCGGTTCTATGACTATCAAGGTTGCCAGCGTTGTAATGATGGAATGGCGAACATACTAATTGACGGAGACAAAAAATATAATAAGGCAAGGAAGGAAAAAAACAAAGAGAAACGAGAAAAGAAACGGAAAGACAAGTGCGACTATAGATAAAAAGAAATTGGCTTGATAGGAGAAAGGAGAAAGGAGAAGATTGATGAGAAAAAAGAAACGTGACGAGAAGAAGACAAAGAAAGATTTGGAGAAGGAAAAAAAGAAGCTAGAGGCTAAGAAAAAGAAGAAGGAAGAGTCACTGCATGGCCTTATCCATTTTTTTTTTGTTAAACTTGATAGCAGGTACTAATTTTTTTCTTCTAGGGTCAAGAAACCAAAGCAGACCTGCATCAAAGAACCATTTTCTCCATCACGTATCTTACCTTTGATTGTTTTCGGTGATGGAAAGAAGAATAAAGACACAGTGAAGATAGAATGAAGACAATCAGGAGCTACAGGTCTCTTGAAAAAGAAAATTATATAGAGGTCCAAGAAATTCCAGGTGTCATTTGTTGACATCAGTCAGTATAATACATCTCAAGTATGTATTATGAAATAACATAGGAAGCTTAGATCCATTGTGGGTAGTATGCTTAAAGTTAACAACCCTATCTGGCCTGCTTAACTTCCAGCTACTTGATATGTCTATAGGCAGCTTTATTTATAGTATTGCTTTACAATATGTTAAACTCATCTTGTAGATCAATTCACTTCCATTGGGTTGACCCATTTTCAAATTCAAACTGATATGAACCATTTTTATTCATCACTGAGTGACCCAAACACGTGACAGTTTTTATAGGAAAAAAAAGTTTTCATTCAAGGGCGTGATAGCTTACTGATATTTTTTCTTCCTTCTCTTTTCGTTTTTACGTAAAAAAAAATCATTGTAAGTGTTTGTTTTCTTCGTTCTTGTGATAAATAGGCTATCTCTATTTAATGTAATAAAATATTAAAAAAAAAAAACATTAAATGAATAATTAGAACAATGAGCTCTGAATTGGTTTGGCAAATCATCAAGAACAACAACTCCTTCCTTGTTAAGCGTCAAGGTGTTCAGTTCTCCTCTGAACCTTCCAACTTGATGAACGCTAACACCTTCAAGTACTCCGGTCTTGCTAACTACAAGGTAAATATAAGTGGAAAGATATATAAATCGATTATCAAAGAAGGGGCAAAGATTGGATGTATCTTACAAAATGTAAATAAATATAAATAGTCTGTTGGTGTTAACTCTGCTGCTCGCGGTGTCCGTGTTACCTTGAAGAAGGCCGGTAAGCAGCAAAACCCTGCCAAGGCCCAGAACGCCACTGTCATTGCCAAGTCTCGCCGTCAGACCTCCAAGTCTGTTGCCAACTTGGTTGCCCGTGCCACTAAGTACAGACCTGATCTCCGTGCTGTAAGTTGAATAATAGGATTATATAGATGATGGTTTATTTAACACATTTTTACTTTTAGGCTGCTGTTGCCCGTGCTTCTGCTATCATCTCCAGTCAACAGCCCAAGAAGGAAAAGAAGACCAAGGAAGCCAAAGGTGCTCGTGCCCAGAAGAAGCTTTAAACTGATTGATTTTTGCTTTTGATAATAAAAACTCTTGTGTGTTGTTGATTCATTCCCTTTTTCATCATTTTCTATGTTGATTTATATAAAAAAAAGTTGAAAGTGGAGATGAAATAAATACGGTGGCTTAGACGTAAAGAAGTAAATCATCTAAACATGAATAGTATTGTTTTTGTATTCTTTTATACACTTTGTTTTTTATTAATAGGAAAAAAATATTACAAATAGGATTAGAGAGAGAGAGAGAGAGAGAGAGAGAGAGAGAGAGAGAGAGAGAGATAGGTATGCGAGAGAATAAAGAAAGGAATATGATTGATAATAATAAAGATTTTCTCTATGTACTGTGCTGTAATGGTAGATATTAAAAGTATCTGTAAAGAAGAGAGAGAAAACCTTTTTCTTATGTGTGATATGTGTCAAGGAGGATAACAGTTTTCCTTTTATGAATGTTTCTTACTACCAAATTTCACATGGTCCATCAAGTAGTGATATGCCAAACGGCCATATTGAGAATCTTTGAAATGAAGTAGTAGTAACCATGCTACCAAGTTGTTTGATAAAAAGTAAATCCAGTGTGTGTACTTTATACCGTATAAGAATGCATAGATTACAATATAGTACATTTGAAGATGTGTTGATATTGACCAGAATCTATAAATCTGTTAATACGAGTATTTTTCTATCCAAAATATTATAATCTTACTTGTTCCTCTGTCGTGGTAACATCTTTCGATTACTAGTAAGTAGCTCAACATATATCATAAACGGTGCAATGGCCAATATACTATGATCTGATGAGAATGGCACAAACCAATGGACGGATATGTTACGAATCCAAACAAGCAGTATCGGTAGATTAAAAGGCAACAAGGTAAAGAAGAGTAATAGGATTGTTTGCATGTAATTATATCTATTTGCTCTCTTTTGATCAATTCTATTTGACTTTATATATGTATAATAATAATGGTTAATGTATAATTATAACATCATAAAACATAGACAAACTTACACAAATCCATGTACGTGACATGGCTCTAACACAAGTAACGATATGAACCAAAAACGCTACAACAAACACAAACTGGTATGGTATAAAAGTAGCAACCAACATAAACAAAATAAAGGTAGTGATAGCCCGTCTTTGGATCTGCTGGTATCTTGTCTCTTGGTGTCGCGATATAAACCACCAAGCCTGGAAACCACAGCATTGTCTTGACAGGAAAGAAGAAGTGTGCGCACAAATAAAGATGAACCCTTCCACAAAAATCCAAAGTAGGCTGACAATGCCAACGCTCATGCTGATACCAGCAAGTGGGATCCACCAGAAAAATGGATCCGTATTACCTGTCATTACATCCTGCCATGCAATTCGTGTAGATGGAAGGTACCACAAGTCATCAAATGTGTATATGGTAGAGGGTGATGCACACTGTAGAATGCTGCAGATAGTCACACATATCATGACAACAGGTAAGATACGACGGAAACAGTAAGATAATCCTTGACCAAAATGAGGGAATATACCTATAAGAAGTAGATGGTTAGTCTACAAGTGAATATATATCAACCCATAAATCTAATTTATTATAATATGTATTTACCTGTATCATTATAACATTTGATCTGCGATATAAACACAAGCATAACAATAATAAAAGAGAAAGTAGCCAACATGATACCATTTCTAAAACCCAATCTGCCTGCACTTCCATACCAATCGATGTGTAAATCAAACTGTAATGGTTCAGGACAAGTGGGATCCATCCAGACCTGAAACGACAACCCATTTTGATCGGCATCACGCGATGTACTCACCATGGAAGAAAAGGCAGTTCGTCCATGAATAGAAACCTCTGTCTCGTCATCGTTGTTAGCCAAGTTGACATAGAATTTTGATTCATGCATGGTTGAAATGGACTGACGTAGAAATGGAGTAAAGTGGTTGACATAGCTACGACAATTTGGTCGTGATACTTTAAGATGATAGGCCAAAATAGGACTTTCAATGGCAGGAATTCGAATGGATGTAAAAAGTCCAGGACCTGTTTTCACATGTACTCCTTCAAGTGCGATAGCTAGAAATACAAAATTAGAATCAATCCATGTTATTTGCAAGATAATTATATTTAGACTAGTCAAATGATACAAAAGAAAAGAGAACTTACATAGCATTGATTGTCTAAGCACTTGATTGTTGGTTTGAGATCTGAAAGGTTCAAGAATCAAAAATCCTGGTGAATCGCCTTTATCAATCACTGCCAGATAACTATAAGATCCCATTTCACTAAACTCGATGCTTGCAAAAGAAAAAGTATTCCCCGAGAATGGATGGATATCCTTTTTGGTAGATGCAGGAATAGGTACTGTGACCGAATTCGAAGATCGACATGTCACACGTGTCATATTATTGTTGCTATCACTGTAATGGTCATTTAATTTTGAGCATAACAATAACTCAAATCGTCCATCAATCCCAATCACTTGATCAGATAACACCGAAAATGCATCCGCATTGGCCACTGTTGGAACGAGGATCGTCCTTACAATAGGTTCATCTCCAATTATCAATCTCTCTCCAGGCCTCAACACAAGACTGTCTGATTCATGTAAATTAAGAATAGTGCGGTTACCTATTTTTATTACAACAGTAAAAAAAAAAAATATCAATAAATTAAAACTGGGTTTAAATATTCTTTAATTATGATGATTAAAATGAGTAACCACCAAAATCCAAAATAACTACAAACCTAATTGAAGATCAGAACCATCACCTTTGCGGTCCTCTAGCCCACTCAAGAAAGCCTGCCTCATAATTCTCATCCTTTCCTCCAGCGGTTTTGTTTGTGCTCCACGACGTACATCGACAATATCAAGTAGCGTTTTTGAAATGACCTTGACAAGTTGATTACACGTCAAAATCGAAACATGATCAGCACCTGTCCACACACCGGGCACAGCTGTTGAAAAAACTGTAAAACCGTGCGTGGAAGGTACAATAGAACCCATATTTGTTGAATCTGAGCATACTGTATTATCAAGTGTGCCACCTGCTAATGAAATAATAGAGATGTCTCGGAGCGATTTTACACTATTATTTGGATCTGTGGGACGATAGTAGTGACTATGATATTTACTTTCAAGATCTGTTTCCATCACATGTTTTGAAAATCCATTCTGCCAAAACTGATTGATATTATCATAGATCTGCGATACTTTCCAATCGAATGGAGCAGGTGGCAGCATATGAGGTGTGGACATGGTAATGATAGTGTTAATGGTACCGTGCTGGTAGTTGGACATAGAAAACATGGTACGTGCCACAATACCTCCCATTGAGTGCCCAAGGATAATCACTGAGGTCGGATCCGGCAAATTGGCATTTTCCGTATAGTCCAACTTTCGTGCTTGTGGGTAAAGTTTTAAAATGTAATCTACAGCATCGTTGAGGTACTCCGCCTGTTCGAGTATGGATTGGCCGTGAAGTGCTGAAAACTCTTCATGAAAGTCAACTATATATATTTATTATATTTTGTTAATAAAACTACTATTTATTGTCATTTTACTGGAGTAATAAAAATAATATATTACAATATAATACTATTTTGACTTTATATTTACTTGCCTGTGAAAAAATCCAAATTTCTTACACCTTGATTCCATTTTTCGAGATTACGAGCATAGTGCCGATAGTGGAAGAATGTAGCTTCAGCTGCCAACGAACGAACTTGTTTATAACTACCAGCATGGCCGTGTATAAACAATACCGGGACACCTGAAGGCTTTTTTTTTTTTTTTATAATAATATCAAGATGAATAGTTGAGTAAAATGTATATGTAAAGAATCTATAAATATACATTTTATTACCTGATCAGTAGAGTCTACACCTTTTTCTCGATAAAGATACAAGGCATATTTTCCTGCAAATCTAGTCATTTCACTATCAAATCCCGTCTGTTTAATATACTGAGGTCTCATATAGCTTGTTTGACAACCAGAAGTGTCCCTTTGATAATGTAAAAACGAGTCGAGCATAACGGCAATGGAGCCAATCGAGAACATGATCCAAAGAAAAATCATTAGTCTACTGCAACGCACTAATCGATAGAGATGAGGTAAAGTTGTAATAACTCGACCATTTGAATTAGGTGATGAAGGTGTTGAATCAGGTGAAGAGTTTCGACCAGAAGTATACTGCTGTTGGTCATCTTGGTGTGATGAAGAGGAAATCAAATTCAACGAAGAGGGACTTCGATCGATCTTTAAATGAGGTGTTGGTAAACATTTTTCGTTGATATCGACAAGTGGTCCTCCTCCCAGCTGCTGTGTGTTTGTGTCATTCATTTACGAGTGAATTGGTTGGTTGCTAGGATACAGCAAAATAATTTCCTCTAATATTACTGTTATATATAAAATGATGGTTGCTATGGTAATGATCGATGATATTATTATTATTGTACAAAGTAAAATGATTATATAAAAAGAAAGAAATGATACACTCCACAGCAACAACAGCAACCACAAACACACACTAGCAAAAGAAAATAAAAGAAAATAAAAAGGGAATAAAAAGGAAAGGGAAAAAAAAGAGGATTTGGGTTTTTTTTCTTTGGAAACAGTGCGCTATTTAAAATAGTGGGTATTATTTTGTGCGGAGAGTTCATTTTACATATGCTTGTAAGTCAAGCGACAGGTACACCTACAATCGGCTCTATTGTTTTCTTACACAACTAAATATTTTTTGATTATAAAAGGAAATTATTTAATATTTCAAGCCAAGTCAAAGGAGTCTAAATGTAACTTACTGTAAATATCTTAATCCCCTAAAGAGGAAACCCCTTTCACTGTGGTTTTGTTTTTTAAATACTGCAGGTCGGCCAAGCTTGTCTCAAATATTGATTGCAATGTCAAGCATATTGACACTCGCATTATCGTCTCGGTTTTATACTGTTCCACAGGTTTTGCATTCCAGGACAGTGATGTTTGGAAACCCACTTGGTGTTTTCACAAGAGGTACCAGTGTACGACTCTGGCAGCTACTACAGATCTATCAAAAGCAAATGAGAGGCCGTTTTTTTAGCAAAAAAAAAAAAAAAAAAAAAAAAATCATCATCATCTTCATCATCATACCGGAAAAGTTAGATACTCATTGATATCCACCAATACATTCTTAAATTGGTGAGCCCGTAGATTAAGTTTCTTTCGCAGAAGACCGGTAATCCCAGATTGTAGACATTTAATTTTGTTCGTGTCTTTGTTTTTCATTTCATCCCCAAACACAATCAAACTGATGGTACTTGTAAGTGTGAACTTTTCATGGTTCCATGATTTCTTTGGCTTTTTCACACTATAAAAAAAGAGATTAGTGCTTGCCATGAAGTTGAGAAAAAAAAAATGTATAAAAAACGTACATCTCAGCTTCCTCTTTTTTTTTTTTCTTCTCTTCTTCCTTTTTCCTCGCATCTTCTTTCTTCTTTTCCTTTTCCAGAGTTTTCTTGGACTTCTTCTCATTGTGTTTCTTTTGTTCCTCAAGCTTTTCCTTTCGCACATCCAGTTTCATTTTCTTTTGCTCCAATCGCACTTCTCTCTTTGTCTTTCCTCTCTTTCTGTTCACCCTTTTATTCCTCTTGGTTTTCTTTCGCCGTGCCTTGTTATACTTTTGCTGCGCATGACATGATTTGATGACTGCTAGAATCTTGATCAACTGTAGCCGTGAAAACACTTTTTCTCTCTGGGTCTACAGTACAAGGCATGAAGAAATTCTCAATTTCTTGCCGATCGAAATCTTCAAGAGTGAACATAGTCTGCTTCCTACTCGCACTAGCCTCCTTTTTCTCTCTCGCAAACACAAAACAAGCACCAAAGCCATCGGTATGAATGAGGCAGTCAGTCAAACATTATATCTTCTCTTCCCTCAATTAGAGCTTCAAGGCTAAAATAAATGTATAATTGATAAATAAGCATATTTTTATAAAGGTATAATTTAACTCACTACCTTCCAAATCTAAACTTTGTAAAATCAAATACATTATGAAAGAGCCTAACCTTGTCTTTGTAATTAGTTGCAACATGTTTTTTTGTGCCTGATGATATCGCTTTATCATTGAGCGTGATATATCTCCATTTGAGATTGAGGAATGGAAGGAGTGTAAACCTCCGTGGTAATATATGACTCTCCTCGGTTTCTGAACACAGCTTCTCAATTTCGCAGATTATATACCCAAGCGTGGGGATAAAACAGTGTGGTGTCGCAGTCAAGTTTTCAATGGTTGGAGTCAAGCTCTCAACTGATAGAGAAAACTCTCTAGTGATAGGCACATCCATTTGCTACTTTAGTTCGTCAAATATGTCATGAATCTTTTTCATCTCAGATACCTCAAGTGAATTGATCTCCTTGGGACAAACCCCTTCTTCGTTGATAAAAACTCTCATGAAGTAATCCTAAACAAGATTTGTAATCGCAGTATTTTCGTAGTTATCCTATAACATCTTTAGTTAGTATTATTATTATCGTCAGTTATATTCATGTAATACTACCTCATATACTTCTTTAAATTTTACAAAGGGGTAATATTGAACCCGGTTGTGATAGTTCTCACCAATATGGTTCTGGTACGTGGTTCCTAGAAGACCAAAAGCAAGCAATAAAAGAGTCGCTATAGCCGGTAATTTCGTTCGAAGCATCAACTTTGCCTTGGATTGGTTTTTTTCACATAAAGGTGACCTCTTGGAATTATGACCAACTTCATCGTAATCTACGCAAATCTTCTCATTTGGAACATCGTCACTTTTTTGTCTCATTTTCTTTCCTTTGAATTTAGCAACTTTAGTGTCATAGTCGTCCTTCTGACCACATTTTCGTTTTTTACCCGCTGATTTAATAATTTGTTAGATATATTGCAAAAGTCTTTGATTCTTTAAAGTATACCTTTTTCACGCTTTGCGCAAGAGGACCAGCCCTTGTTATTGTAACCAGTCTTACCGCAATCAACATACACTTGAGTTTCTATATTTGCATAGGTATGTAAACAAGAGTGATAAATATACGTGAACAATATTCTTACCTTTTTTAATTTTCTCACATTTTATTCTATACTTTGTTTTCAAGTACTCAACCACGACTAAAGATAAAAGGTGTAGGAATAAGAAAGTATCCTTCATCATATATATATATATATATATATATGTTTTTACAATACCTCTTCTTGCAGTTTTCTCATTGGTAGACTGTTCCACTTCTCTTTGGTATGACATTAATTCTGACATTTGTAATGTAACCTCCAGACGTTCTTGCATAACCTCTATCAAAACTTCTAAAAGATAGTATATATGTTAACGTATTCTAGCTAATAGATATAATATATATAATAAGACTATACCTGACTTAGAGTACTCAGAGTGTACAAATTGATTCTGGCTTGCACTGGGCTCATCAGTATCAACTGACTGTTGGTTTAGAGAAGGATATCTGTCGAGGGCTTGAGTGGCATGAGATGGAATATCAGGGATAGCGAAAGTAGGGGGTGTTGTAGGTGGTGGTGGAACTTGTTGGAAGAAATTAGTGATGGTTCGTTGGTTGGGAGCCAAAGCTCGTCCTCTTTCAGACCCTCTTGGGCGTCCTCTTTGTGATATAATTGAAATATATATAAAAAAGTGTTGTCGAAAAGGAAAAGAAAGACAAAAAAAATTTTTCCCTACTCTCTTTTTTTTTTATAAAAAAAAAGATAAATAACCAAAGCATGTTTACTCTCGACAATTGGTTACATGTACCCTTTTGTCAATCTTTCTTAAGAAAGAAAAATGTTAACTGCTCAAATTGTGTTTGTATTAACAATATCCCAGAAATGGCAAGAACGATGGTAGTAAATGATAAAATAACATTGAACCTTAATGTTTATAATCCGCCAATAAAGTTCACCACTCCCACATATTCATCACTCGAGACTCAAGATGTCGCCTATCCGTATTTACTTGATAAATTGCTGCAAATATGAGAGGTATCATGATATATCATTAAAAAGCATAAATGATACCAAAAAAAAAAACAGTTTAATCCAGATAACTGTCAGATTATGGCAGTTGTCAGTTTTAAACAATGGATGAATTATTTGTTACACCAAAGATTCTTTAAGTATTTTTTATTTCTCTCTTTCCCCTCCCCATTAAAACACTTTTTGGAATAATATCTTCTTGATGTTCTTGATGGTAACTACTTTTGATAGAAAAGGGGCAAAGACATACTTTATTTAGATTTATGTTTTATCTGATAGTTCTCTGTGTGATATAATGCTCTTTTGTTCCTTATGGTTATCTTATTATCATTCTTTTCTATAATGGTAAGTTGTTTACTGTGATCCTCTTATCGTTTATACATTATTGTCTAGACATTCTGGAGAATAGTAGCGTTATTCCCGTATCAAATCACACATTGATACGAAAAACTTTGTCTTAAGAAAAGAATCTAGAAAATAAAAATTTATTCAAGACACCAGAGATTTCTTGAAGAGATCCAAACCTATATTAATCGGCATGTATAACCACTTTCGTTTCAGAATACGAGTGCATTCTTCCAGAATATTTAAAAAATGTGGTTTTGAATAATGTGGTTGTGTTAAGCCGTGGATCTATGACCAAAAGAGAGACATAGATAGTGAATGACGGCATCTGAAAAAAAAGATCACTTCTATTTCTATCAACATAACCTAGTGATATAATAGCAATAGCTAAACACAGCAGAAATATTAAAACAAATGACATGATATAAAAAAAGCGTTAGGCAATCCTCCATTCTTTACATTTCGTTCTCACATTTATTAAAAACCAAGAACTGTTTCTATATTTAAAATTTAAGTTCTTTTAAACCACAGAAGATCGTATTTTGCTACAAATTAAGTATTTTAAAAACGTAAAAAAAAGAAAAAAAAAAAATTGATTATCAAATTCGGGTTTACGCTTCTTTTAACCGTGGGGCCTAGTTTTGTCGGAAAAAAATCCTTTTTTTACTAAAAAGTACTACAAATTCTCCCATTGGCTACACTCTTACAAACGTTAAAAGATTTTTTTTTCTTTATTATAAAAATACGAGTTCCTTCATCATTTATTTTTCTACCTTTTTTCATTTATACTTATTTATTTATTGTTACTAGAAAATGTCTCAACCTAATTACTTGGATAATGTCATGTCTCGCTTTGGACATCACCTTTCACCTCATCAAAGGACTAATATATCATACTCGATGGTACCTACTCTTCAATCTGCCACGCCTGCTGGCTATTCTTCTGTTGTAAAGAATGGTAAAACTGTCCCTGGTCCTACTTTGATTTCATCTCCGTCTATCATCGTTGATGGAGAATACAAAAACCATCAATATTTGAAAGAAGGAATCTAGATTATACTTTCGTTAAGAAACGAATATATTTTCTATCTCTTGGCATAAATTAAATAATTATACTTTCGAAAAGATATACCCTAATGATAAATGAATAAATAGAAGGAATACATATACTTTAATTATTTATCTTTATAAACAACATACCCCATTTATATATCTATTTTAACATGACACCGTGGTTACACGATTAGACGTTGGATCCAGGGAAACACGTTGAAGAGCAAAAAGCGTATCCGATCCTTTATTTCATGATATATGCTTTATCTTTCATGCTAATAAGTAAAGTATCTTGACCGAAATACTAGCAACCGATAAAAATAATACGTGACTATCTAGATGTAAGGTGACATTTTTAGTGGATATACGTTTCGGCTTTTAAACTGTCCTTTTTCTTTCCTTTATTTTCTTTCCATTACTAATAGTACCATTATATATACAAGATACTAAGATGGTTAATTCATAATGAACAGTATTTAATATTTGTTATTCATTACAGCAAATAGAGGCATATTATAAAGATAGATAGAGGAGTAGCTATTGCGAGATGTAGTGATATGTGAATACATGATCAGCCAATGACTCCGAAATTCTTTATATATAAAACTAATCTCGATATATTCATACTCCAGCTCACCCTGATATTTAATATAAAATCTATATAACAGTTCAAATCGATGAGATATAAAAACCTTATTCTTATTCACTATTGTCATTTTATACATTCATCAACATGCTCACTATGGATAAACCCATTCAGTCTAACAGAATCCTTAAGTACATGGAATAACCTTCAATTTCCTCCCCTTAGCTCTTATTCACATTCTAACAGTGATTTCACCCACTCCTTCATGCATAGTAACGTTCAATCAATGAATAAGAATATGTGCATGCAATTTATTTTAAATTACAATTTATATATTATATTAAAAGGGATCCTCTTTTCATTATATAAAAATGAAATACATACCAAATGAATAAAAACAGCATAAATAACAATATATGAAGCACTCCTCTTCTTGCTCCTTTTTATTGTTTGATTAATTAAAGCTTAATTTTTGTTAAACAAATAGTGCCAAAAAAAAAATCCGGGCCGCACTAGCAACCGTTTTTGGAATATAATTAATAAACCTTATTTTCTTTTCTGTCTTCTTATTATCCACCCATCCTTATTCATCTATCCATCCATCTATAATAATGGTAATATTAATAAAGACAAGGCAAACAACATATAGATATTGTATATTAAATCATATAGAGTAGTCAAAGAAGGCTTCCAAGGCTACTAAAGCTCCTGTCGAGAAGGTAACTCTCGGTCCTCAAGTTCGTGAAGGTGAACTTGTCTTTGGCGTTGCTCACATCTTTGCCTCCTTCAATGATACCTTTGTCCATGTTACCGATCTTTCTGGTCGTGAAACTATCTCTCGTGTTACTGGTAAGTTTTTTTCTTCAATATATATATATAAAAAGGACATCCCTCGCCTTTCTATACCTATTTTGCCTGTTTTTAGTATATTAGTAGAAACAAATGAATGTAGTGTATTGGAAAGGCGAGACCTGAGCGGCGTGTGGGATTTGAACCTTACAAGTTGGGCTGCGTGGTGAAAGACGCACTCCGACTGTATTGAAAAAAGCTTTACAATTTGGTTCTCATCATCCACATCCCCCTCCCCATGTACCTTTATTGTGTCTTAGGTGGTATGAAAGTCAAGGCTGATCGTGATGAGTCCTCTCCTTACGCTGCCATGTTGGCTGCTCAGGATGTTGCTGCCAAGTGCAAGGAACTCGGTATTAATGCTCTCCACGTCAAACTCAGAGCCACTGGTGGTACCGGCACCAAGACTCCTGGCCCTGGTGGACAAGCTGCTCTCCGTGCCCTTGCTCGTGCTGGTATGAGAATTGGCCGCATTGGTAAGTTTATTTAATGCATAATAATATATATTTCGTTTTTCTAAATGCACTTTAAAAACAGAGGATGTCACTCCTATCCCTACTGACTCTACCCGTAGAAAGGGTGGTCGTCGTGGTCGTCGTCTTTAAAGGATTACGCCACGTTCGTTGGTTTTCAGATCATTGCATTTCTTTATTTTTCTCCTCTTCAAATCTTTTATATATATACTTTCATTCTTTAATAAAACATTGTAAAATATGAATTGGACTAGTGGGTTTTCTTTGGTTTCTTTTTTTATTTCTTTGTGTAGACCTTATACAAAGACTTCTTTTCACCGTTCTGACTACTTGTACCCAAACCTATTCTCATAAATGGAAATATTTTACAAGCTAATGCGATATAATCTCAAGATGATAATGATATTTACATACTTTTTATCAAGGTATTATGGGGATATCAGAATAAAGTACGTATTTATTTATTTGCTTTATCACCCAATCTATGCACATTAACACCAACGCTTGATGTGTTCATAGTGCCTACTTTCTTTAAAGACAATCACACGTGATTGTACATGATTAGAGCAAATATTTTTGTATTCATAGTAACATCTTGTTAATTGAAATGAAGTTTTAAGGCTAAATGAAATAGTAAAGAAATATCGATTTGTCCATTACACTTCTCTTTGAACGTTTATTATATCTACCTTTGTATTAACTTATATCCTCGACAGATAATTTATCTAATTCATTATTGTCAGAATAATGTCTAACTTGTAATAATAATAGATTATATCTGTATTTATATAGTGATTCCTCGAACTGTCTGTCGCTGTATTGTCACTGGCTTATACTTAATTATCTATTCTTACATCCAATGGTATTTTCTCTTCTCTAATAACACTAACAACAAATTAGGATAAATAGGCGTTTACAAAGTAATTGAAATAATGCACTTTTACTAAAAAACGAGGCGTATATTTTTGGGATATACAAAAACGCATAGTCAATTTAGGTTTAAGAATTTTCTAACCACGTGGAGAATTGACTTTGAGTACTTTAACATTTGTTGTGTAAGAAAGAGACTAACATACCCCATCTTTATTTTCTTGGCTGATCAACTTGTTTAACAATGTAAACAAGCTTTATGAATGTTACTTTAATATTATGCTTTAGATGGTCGTATATTATTGTACTTAGTATAATGAATAAATGAGTAGAAATCTGGATTAACTATAGAGAACGCTCACTTCATTTATTTATAAAAGTATTCTCCTTTCTCTATTATGGAAATTTCATTAGAATGGTGATGTTATAGAAATAATATAAAGTGATAAAGTACCTCCTTATATCTGTATTTTATTATCATAATTATCTCGAGGTTTTTCTCTTCTTTACACTCCTGTTTTTATTGAATTGAACCATAATCTTCGAGAGTTGACCAAGCTGATCATATCATCATGTGATTTAATAAACATTATCTCTTTCAATTGTATTGTTGAACCAGGTAATTTGCAACTAGACTAACAATTTATGTCTACTGTCCATTATTGTTATTGTTATTAGTATAAAGAATACGACCGTAAAAAGTAAATATCTATATATTATAAAATCACCTCATTTATTTATGTTTATTTTAATGCTATTGTAATAACAACAACTGTAAATACATTTAACAGTGTCTTTGAACAGAAATAACTGCAAGTATAAATGTGTTACAGATGTCAAAATAGACCAAGCAGGTCCTGTTCAATCCCTCCTTACTTTTTTGGCTTTTTGCTCCCTGTTTTTTATAACCATTTTTATATATAGTACGTTCAATCTAAATATTAACTCTTTATTTGTTTCTTTCTCTTCTCTCTTTTTTTTTATAAACCTCCCCTTTTATTATATATATATATATATGTATGTATATTGTATTTAATTTTACTTGAACATACAAAAACAAATCAAAATATTAAATCATGGAATCAACAGTAACAGAGCGTAAACATAGACTAGCAGTAGATCACATTTCATTTCAAGCTCTTCGCGCAAAATTCCAACATCATGATAGCAATAATAGCAACAGCAATATTAGTAATAACTATTACCGAAAAGTGAATAATAATAATAATAGCAATAATAGCACAGATGCAATAATGGTAAAAGGAGATCACATAATACAGTTAAAAATAAATATATCTATATATACTTTGTAGCAGCAGTAAAAATAAAATTCTAAGAAAATACATTAATAGAATTGCGATCACAGGACATATTCGAATAATCATAGTAATAATAACAATAATATAAGACCGAGCACAATGCCAAAAAGATTAATCACTGTATCCCAAAACTTGAACGAGTTGGCTGAACATCATCATCACCATCTCTCTATAAAGAAACAACAGTTTAACTTCGACATCCCCAATTCAAGAACAGCACCATTACTTTGGTCAAGTGATAGCAGTATAGAAGAAGAGGATGATGACGATGATGATGAAGAAGAAGATATTATTGATGATGCTGATGAAATTTTAAAGAATTATCGTGACGAAAACAATAATGATGAAGAAAGTGAAAGAGAAGATAATAGCAAAGCGAAATTAAGTCATTGTAAGGCTGAAACAAGTAATAGCCCTATTCAGCCTACTGTTCTTTCCATTCGGCCTGTCCCCAGAACGGGCTCGTTTGTAAATGAATTAAGTCAGTAGGCTGAAACAAGTAATAGCCCTATTCAGCCTACTGTTCTTTCCATTCGGCCTGTCCCCAGAACGGGCTCGTTTGTAAATGAATTAAGTCAAAGGTTAGCGCAATGTGAAAAGAAGGGGAACCCGTCAGTCAAATTATCCCCGCGGCGTCTAATATCTGCATGAGATCATCACAAGCAGCAGCAACAGCAGCAACATCATCACCATCAACATCAAAAACAATTGAAGAGGTAGAAGAGGAAGAAAAAAGCAGAATTGAATCACCTTCATTTTCCATCTCACCACAATCAAACTTCACTGCCACAAGTATCACAGCCGTTAACAAATAAATTGCTAGAGTTACCCGAGGCTATGGTCAATGCCATAACATTTCCCCGTCTTCCTCCTCAAAAAATAATTATGGTAGCAATAGTCACTAATAATCATCAGCATCACCAGCATCAGCATCAGCATCATCATCAGCATCAGCATCATAATACCAATGAACGTCGATCTGCTCCGTCTGTTCCCAATTCTACGTCATCACCTTCACTAGTGATTCCTTCTTGCCGTCAAACGTTCGGCTACAGGTACCAGCATTGCATCATTATCTACACAATCATCAATATCTACCACCACCACTAGCAATCAGTCAACTGTATCCAAACGTACATGGCACTACTCACATTTTGCACAATGGTTTGCACCACCACCACTTTCATTACCAAACAACAACACGCCTTCATCTACTTCCACGATAACACTTAGTTTCAATAATGGTGATGATAATAATAATTCCAATGTGACATTAGCATCATCAACTCGTACATGTACAAATAAACGTGCTCGAGTAATCCAGGAACTCTTGTTTACAGAAAAAAGTTATCAGGCCGATATGGAACTTGTTTATGAAATCTATTATGAGCCATCTTTTGAGATGTTTTCAAAATCAGAGATCAAACAAATATTCATCAATTTGCTCGACATCATTGCATTTGAGAAGGAATTTGTAGTTGGGTTGGAAACCGCTTGTAATCATGATCTTTCTATTTTAGAAGAGAGTATTGGGAAGGAAAATAATACAGCAATAAGTACTATCGGAACTCTATTTAACAAAATGGTATGAAAAATACCAATACTGATATAAATGCAAGGATTTATAAAATACTAACTTTACCTTCACGCACATACAGATGTCTAGTATGGATCATATTTATGGTGATTATTGTAAAAGACATGAAGATGCTTTATGTAGAATACAAGAATTGAATGCACGTCCTTCTGCACAAGCTTTTTTCACAGTATGTTTCAAGTTTTTTTTTTTTTTTTTTTTTAAAAAAAAAAAAATAGAGATGTGATGTTTTATTGACGAATACCAAATAAACTAAACTTTTTTTTAGAAATGTAAAGAGAGTATGCAAGGCCGTACCATGTGCTGGGACTTACCCAGTTTGCTGATCAAGCCAGTCCAAAGAATTCTTAAATACCCCTTGCTTTTACGGGTGAGTGTGCTTCTTTTTTTTTTTGCTCGATAAAGGGAGATACTAATAATAATATTTAGGAAATTGTACAACTCACACCTGAAAACCATCCAGATTATGATCAATTGGTTTTGGCAGCAAGTGAAATTCAGCATGTAGCTGATCATATAAATGAAATCAAAAGAAGGAAGGAATTGATTGAACAACTTATTGGAGAAAAGAAACGAGTTGATCGAAATGTAAGTTTTACTTATACAAAAAAACTTGTAATAATCACAATTATTTATTTTCATTGATATAATTAGGTTGTGTAAGTTTTAGTTGATAAATATAATATTTAAAGCTTGAAAAAGACTAATTAAATTCAATATAACTTTAGTCAGGGTCTTAATAAACGCTTTACAAGAAGAGTACATCGTAAAAAACAAGCATCAACCACACACGATGCGATGTTTGATGATCTCTATAAACAATTCGAGAGCAAGCAAGAAAGAGCAAGGCAATTTGAGAGAGCTATCCAAGATTGGGGATATCAAGTCAAGCAGCATGTTCAAGCTTTATCAGAGTTGGTTCAAAGCCTTGAATCCGTTTATGGAGATTCAGATGGCATCGGTTTAAGAAGTATGCGCGCATTTAAAAAATTGGTGTCACAGATGGAAGCAAACTCTATGGTAACATTATCATCGACATATTTATTTACCTTGCACGAAAAAAAAACTAATTTGTTTTCTCCTCATTTAGGATAATTTACTGCAAGGAGCCGTATATAACAGAATAGAGTTATACTTAAAGTTATTCAAAAATCCAACTCAAATCATACAGAAACGTAACCGCAAATTGATGGACTATGACAGAGCCCGTCATTTAGTAGCCAAAGGAGAAGTACCTGATAAGGCACTCCAAAAATCGGCCGAGGTTTATGTATCACTCAATGCACAGCTTTTGGAAGAGTTGCCTGTGTTTTTAAATCTTACAAACGATTACTTTAATATTATTATTGATGAATTCACAGTCGTACAAGCCACATATTGGCGTAAAACCAAAGTAGAGTGGAAAACACTCACCATTGAATTACCTTTTGGAAAGGAGCACACTTGGAAGTCAATACAGACAGACTACAATGCTAATATAAAACGTCTTCAATCTAGAATGGATGAGATCAAATCAAAACCAAGAGATCCCCATGATAGTGGTTACTTTCAAGAGTTCTCAAAGGCTTCTTCTTTTACAAGCTCTTTTACCGATAATGATAGCTTCAACGGTCCTTTACATCAGAAGTAACGCGGACTCTCCCTTTATCCCTCCTTTTTCTCCTTTTTTTCTGTCTCGTGATTGCATAATTTATCACTGGTGTATTATTTTGTTCCATAACATTTACAATATGCTATAGTTGTTAATTAGTATATACATAATAATAATAAAAAAAAACTCGTTTATATTTTACTGAAATATAAATCTTTACTCATATATATATAATATTTACTGAAAAATAATAAGCATCTATTGTATAAAGACTATTTACATGTATTTTATTTACTGGTTTCCTGAATTATATGATAGTAATGGCGAATTGTAGAACCCCAAGTACAGATGTCTCGCGACAATATCTTGTTCAAATCCATCAATAATATAGTTGGTCATAGGATCACTAAAAAAGCGAGGAGGGAAAAAAAAAATTTTTTTTTTTTCTCCTACTATCTAATAAATGTAGATTCGTATGATAATTGATAACTTTCTCACTATAATGTGAATTGTTTTAGTTGCTAATGGTTACTTAATTGTCCTTAAATTCAAGGTAGTTACGAAACCTATCGTAGCTACGACGAGACTCCATAATTGTCCATGCGTGTATTTGGTTCTCGAAGGAGGCTAATAAATAATTTACAGTTTTAGTTCCTTATATGAAGAGAAGGTCTTAAATCTTTCCTACTGAAATTCTTTCTTTTTGACACAGCAGAAAAAACTTATCTTGTCTTTTATATTTATTCTAAATTAATATAAAATCTCATTTCTATTATCAAGTTAGTACTAAACAAGAAAGAAATGCGCAAATCTATGTAAAAAAGTAAAATAATTTGCACAAACGCAAGATAAGAAATATATTAAAGTAAAAAGAAAAATGAATTTTATTCCCTCTGGAATTCACATTAAAATTATTGATGGATTAATAGTTACTTGGTAATTAGGGTGACCTATAACGATCACTAATGACTTTATATATAATTAGAGTTCTGAACCTACTTGGCATGTGTAGCTGCTTGTAGTAAGAATATTCTGTTTTATCCGTACGAATATGATGGTAATTTAATCCTCTCATAATTTATCGAAAAGATGAGATTTTCTTTTTGCTGACTTATAATGTCATATTAGAAAGGTAAAATAATGATAATAATAATAATAATAATAATAAAGTTATTTTTTCAAAAAAATGAAATTTGATAACTTTAAATAGTAGTAGTCGTAAAAAGATAGAATAATAGTATAGACCAGAGAAGTTTTTATTCTCAAGAGATAACGATATTTAAGAAAATTTGTTTAATCAATAATAACGTACTTTTATATATCTTAGGTGTAATTTGACAGAACTATACATTA
>MU622338.1:110440-122751 GCA_025399235.1 Backusella circina FSU 941 | reverse complement strand
TGATCATTTATTTATATTGCACAACATGTGCATGGTAACACACTTTATGGCAGAAGTGGCTATGGTAAAAGTATAAGACGCGTTTAATTTTTACTGAATCCTCATTTGTTGGGGAGATTGTAAAAGAGGTATCAAAGAAATAACATTTGAATCAAATTCAATCCATCTCCGCCAAACCAAAACCTTTTTTTAAAAAAAACTTTATGAACGTTTTAATATAAATACAAGTGAATGATAAAGACGTGTATTATTATAATCTATGATTGATTTAATACTGTAAATATATTTATGCAAGATAATCATTCGTTATTCATATTCATCTTTAATGATTTATTATTCTAATAATGCGTCACAGCAAACCTGTGTTGGTCCTTTCTATTTTGGTAAACCCTTTCCGTATTGATTTTAAGTCACAACAATAATGCATTTTGTTTGTTCATACTATTATAAACCAGTTGATATTATATATCAATGTCTTTAACTTATAATAGAATATTACATTTCATTTATTATCATATTTTATGTATTTATTATCACATTGTTTATTTTTAATTAGATCGACGCAAAGCATCTGGAACAAATAAATTAATTACAAAGCACTTGTTCATCTTTTAAAAGAATTGCTTTTCCGATAGTAATAATGACAATGACAGAATGTTATCTTGAAACTGAGTCAATTTATGCAAAATAAAAGTTCCTAAAACCGCGATTGGCGTATTAGAAAAGTATTTTATAAACGACAAAACTGGATCAAAAAGGTTGATCGGCTTCAATCATTACTCCCCGAGTAGTAAAAACAAAAAGGTTATTGGCTCCGTCTTAAATAACTTTTACTTTTTGCAAAGCTTTCTTTTAAAAAAAATCATACCGCAACCCAATTTATTTAAAAAGGTATAAAATGAGAGATGTACAGTACAACACATTTTCTTCTTCTTTTACTTTAAATAACATTAATTAATAATATAAAAGTAAGTAAATTATTCTTGATAGCTGTTAGTGATTATTATAAACTGTTTTATTTACTTATTGTTGCTTCTCTCTTGAAGATATGGCTGAACACGAAGATCACTCCTTTGATACTGCTGATGCTGGAGCTTCCATGACTTACCCCATTCAATGTTCTGCTTTGAGAAAGAATGGCCATGTTGTTATCAAGGGTAGACCTTGTAAGATCGTTGATATGTCTACCTCCAAGACCGGTAAGCACGGTCACGCTAAAGTTAACATGGTTGGTATTGATATCTTCACTGGCAAGTAAGTATATTTATTCTGAAGTAGTTTGTATTTTATACACAACAATATGTAATAGAGTTAAATGTACTCATCCTACCCTTATTTAATAGAAAGTATGAAGATCTTTCCCCCTCCACTCACAACATGGATGTTCCAAATGTTAAACGTCAAGATTATGCTCTCATTAACATCGATGATGGTTTCCTTTCTTTAATGCTCCAAGATGGTTCCACCAAGGATGATGTTAAGCTCCCCGAAGGTGAGCTTGGTGAGAAAATAGAAGAAGCTTTCGACAATGGTGATGAGCTTATTGTTTCTGTTGTCTCTGCTATGGGTGAAGAGCACGCCTTGGCTTACAAGGAAGCTCCTAAGTCCTAAATTAATTCACTACTGTATTTGACTCTTAGTGAAGCAAAGCTTGATTTAAATAGCTTTTTTTTATCATGTTGTGTATAGCTTATTTATCTCGACACGCCACACTGTTTATTTTTTGTTTATATATTGTCTTTTATTTTTTCCATACATTGTAAAAAAAAATTATTCATTTACTCGCTTACCCATGCTATTCATTTAGAAAAGAATAATAAAAACGTAAATAATGTAGTTTTGTCATTTTAAAAATAAATTGAAGAGTTAGTGGTTTCAATAGTACTTCATATACTATGAAAAAGGGCTGTTCCACTGAAATGATATTTAAAACAGATTCTAGGCGTTTGCAATATGAATCATACCAAAAAAAAAGCAAAGAAATACTCCACTATTATGTATTTATTTTATTTGCCTTGTTAGTCACCGTCAATAATTCCCCCAATGTCTCACTTTTGATACTTTTATACGCATTCATTTACAAATTCCTTTTTATTTTTTACACCTTTATAACTTTTACAACTGTGCCATTAGAAGAAATAACTAATACTATTCAAAAGAACGGATATTATAAATTATATAAAAAAAAGTATGTTTATACTTCCGTACATTACACTTTTCATTATAAATTAAATCAGAGTGATATCAATTCAATACTTAAGTCCATACCTCTTTAATACGCTATAATTTCTTTATTTTGTTTTTGAATTTTACTAAAAGTGAGAAATCCAAACTCGTATTTATTGTAAAATGTATATTCAGGTAAGATTGTGGTTTTATCACTCGTTATATACTTGTTTTCAATTTAAATAATAATAATAAATTGAAATGTTTTCAATCTAACATCAATGCTATATGAATTGAATATTACTTTAATATGTTACATACTGTTCTTTCATGAAATTGTGAAAATATGGCAAATTAATGAGAAAAAAAGGGAAGTATTTTGTATAATAATAATTGAGAAAAATGATAAGAATAATTGAGGAAAAATAACAATTATATATATAATTAAAAACAATCAATAGAACTAAAGTGTGCAAGCATGTTATCAATATTATGAATCAGATGGAAACACCAGTAGAAGCCACAATAGCATAGCATAGAGATCAGAATATTGGACTAGTAGAGGAGAATATACCAGTTCAGACCATATGTATTTATACCGGAGCAAAACCAAGGAGTGAAATATATAAAAAACTAGTGAGTAACCCACTGAATAAACATTGATGAAATTATAAAAACTTTCGACGTCGGATAATCTATTGGAGAGGCCAGCAGCAGCCGGCTAGGGACGCAAGGTAGAGTATAAGTTGAACGACCCCAGGTGGTAAGAGGAAGCGGGAAGAGAACGCGAGCATAGCTTTTCAATTTTAAACTTAAAATAAGGTTCGTACACAATGATATATACAATTATGTATGTCTTTTAAAGTGACAATCTTACTAAACGCGATTATCCGGCCAACGAAAAAAATGAATCCACCTGGGGTTCAAAAGCTATCTGATATTTTGGTAGTTATAAAGGAGAGAGAATACCGTGAGTTATATGTTTAGTTGGGTTTAAATATAAATGAAATAAAATACATCCTCTTGTTCCCATGTAGAGGAATTGACGAATACTTCTTAAAGGAAGTCTAGACATAGGTTTCTACAACCTTTTTTTTTTTGCTTGTTCTTTGATATTAGTGATATACTTATAACCAGAAAAAATACAGAAAACTTCGGGGTCAAATTCATATTTACCATTCATTATATTGTCAACTGAATGACGTCTCCAACGAATTGATCTAGCGTTATTTTAATAAATGTAGATGCTATAGCTTAGATGATAACTTGCTCACGTTAATAAAATGAAAACGGCTTGCACCGTCTTTAATAAAGCAGAAGATGATCTCATTACATGACAATTAACGTGGATGCTAAATGGGATCTATTTGGATGTTTAAGCATACGCCCTTATGTTACCATTCATTGAGTTGGATCATGACATTAACCCCTGTTTAGTCCTGTCAAATTAACTTCGCTTTTGACCTAGTTTTCTTCTCTTCAGCCTTTTATCATTATATATTCTCCTTTTCTCAATAATTTGAACTTTTTCTCATTTTCTTGAAAAAGAGAGTATTACCAGACTAATGATCGTGGCATTTTCAAATACCAGTAAAATTGATATCGTGAAACCGAGTTTTCATACCAAGTTTTCATACCAAAAGCACTATATAGTCTGGAGAGTGAATAAAAAAAACCATTTCACTATTTCTTTATAATTAGATATAAACCCTTAGTAAACTTAAAATCAAGTTACATCGCTTATTTATCTTTGTTAAATTACACACGAGAGGAAGATATATATTTTTTTTCTTATTGTTCTCTCCTAATAAAACCCCAAAATTACTTTTTTTGTAAATATGTTTAAATCTAGAAGAAAGTCGTTGACTTTTTAAGAGGTGCCGATGTCATTTCGTTTTGATACTTTTAGGCTTTTCCCTCAGCTTTAAGTTAAGTAACTACTACATACTATATTGGAACACGGGATACTTTATTTCTCAAAATAGGTTAAAAATATTCTAGACATCAGCATTATTGGTTGTATTAAAACATTTAAATAAGGAAAAAGGGATCTAACCTTAAGAGTTAGAATACAAACGACGTTTTCGCTTGGAGAGTACCACAGGAGTTGTTTTTAACCTCTAAGTGTACGTATGCCTTAAATAAACTTAGATCAGGTTATATATTTCCTATATTTTTTCAAACAAAATCGATCTGTACGGACAACTATCTTCTTCCGACCAGATGCTACCGTCATAACATCGACAATTAAAATAATCAGTTAATGAATTGCTATAAATTATACTAGTATGCTCGAGTATTCCATGACGCTTTTTCTTATAAACAGTACATTATAAATAATACAATAAAGGAAGGAAAAATAGTAGAAATTAGAAATTAAGCATAAAGACATATTATCTAAATAGATGCATTTATCTTTGTAAATTTTTCGACGATGAGCAGAGAAATAAATACGCAATATATCTACCTGTTTTATTTTACTATCAAATCACATAATTAGTCTCTTATATATCTTATTCCAAATTTGAGTCTATTCTATTTTAAATGAATTGAATAAAATCAGCGGATATCCTGAGAAAAAGTTGATGCCCAAGTAATATACGTTTCGGCATCGATTTAAACACAATTGTTTTCCATAAGGTGCATACCAAGATTTTTAATGGTCTATCTAAAATACTTTAAACGTAATATTATTGTAGACAGATGTTTCTTCATGGTTTAAAATATATAATACTATATACTTTTCAGCCAAGAATCGCATATGGTTCAAACACAGCTATGGATTTTGTATTGGCAGTTCGCATGGTTATAATTAGAAAATTCTGGATATTCGGATATTAAAGACAAATTACAAATTTTCAATGTAAAAATATAAAGCGGTATCTCTATTTAAGTAAATACTTCAACAAATATTTGCTGCTAGTATTATATTTTTTATCAATTACTAAAACATCAATTCTACTTCCGTGGCACTGATATTATTCGTTTTAAGAAAAGGTTATTAAATACTACGTGAAAATAAGCATAAAGTTAATCGAGTTAACAAATGAATATATTCCGTTCTGTACTCTTGAAGTGCGGTAATTCGAGCGTTTTCCTTTAAAGTCAACTGATTGTATAACTTGACCACGAAAAAGGAAAATGCACGGGTTGAAGTTCTAACAATATAAAAAATATAAGAAAAGAAAAACAATTCAATCCTCATTTAAGGATCACTGAAGGGCATAATTAAGATGAACACAAAGTGTACCAAAGAAGAAGTAAAATAATCACACATATATCCTTGACGGAAATGAAAATAAAAAGAATTAGTATAGTAACACAACCCGTCGTTATCGCGCGAATATCCCTTTCTTTTTTTAGGATTTTATTTCATTTTTCTAAATAAGTCGAAATAGCGAAATGTAGACATATATTCTTTTCTTTTAAAAAAAAATAAGACAAGAATATATCATAAGGACAGAGTATTAAATGTCTATATATTTTATATTAAGTTGCCAGTAGAATGATGGTCGAACTATACTTTATCATGTTGAGTTTCATTTTGACTGACTCTCTGATCGGTGAAAATATATGGTATTTTTATAGAGGGAGGGAGGGTGAACGCCAATAGAAACTATATATTAGCTGAGATCATTGCGATCGAGTTTCTTACTTGCCCATCGTCGATTCATCAGAACAAAGAAAAATAGCTTAGTAGCACACGTTAACATTGGAAAATGAATAATGTTGGGATATTGAATAGTTTGAATGGATTATCTGCTAACACTCAACAACTAGACGAATTTGGAATGGCTCAAAATTATTTCTCGTGGCGAAAAAAGAGGAAATAGTGAGGGACAAATAAGGATCTTTATATATTACTTGTTATTACGAGATTTTTTGCTCATTTCTATTTAACATTAAAAAAAATAAATAAAAAAATAATAATAACTTTCAATCAAGCACCTTCATAATGAAAAGAATAGTTCTTTAACTTATGACTTTAATAGTGCGGAACTGACATAAAGTTCATATTTCATTTTGACATAACGAAACTCCATTAAGCTACAAAAAAGGAAAGCAAGCATGGCTAAAAAAGGAAAATGACTTAAGTTGCTACTCTATTCTTAGTTTTATTTTCTAATGAGAAGCGATGATCAGAAAATTCAAATGCATTGTAGATCAGGAGGAAATTAGGTGTTTTCTGCCTTTCCTAAACTGTATTTTCACCGATAAGCAAAATCTGATGCCATTTTACATGCTCAAAATATAAACTTTTTACCATTATAATAGTAAGCTTCTTCCGCAATAAAGCTATAATTAAGAAATAATTAGATGAGGTTTTGTTTTGACTTATTAAGAGATAATACCTTTTGAGTTCAATTGTGCTATTTTAAAAGGTTGATTGAAGAAATAAATAAAGAAATATCCGGGTTTCACTAGATGGGATTCTAGTCAAAAAGGATAGCTGTGCCTTTCATTCCTGGTTTGGATATCCCCGAAAGAATACAATAATTAAATAAATATAAACTTTTATATCTATGGCGCTGATATGAATAAAAATAGGTTATCGCAGAGTTTATTATATTTAAATGAATTGAAAAGATAAAAATAGGGGCTGTGACGAATATTTGGAATGCTTTAAAAGAGTAATTGCTATTTTGTCGTATATGGAACCCTCATGGTCCTCAAAAGGATAAAACAATAACAATTCTCAAATGCTGGAGGGAAAGAGGAAAAAAAGGGGGGATGTGTATAAAAAATTGGGGGATATTGGGGGGAATGTATAACGATATTCTTCAATTTAACGTGTTTTGTAGCACTATCTTATTTTAAATGGTAGTACGAGATATTTTTTAAAAAAAGTATATATAAGCCGGCTTTTAGATCATTATTTTGAGAGTTTAGTAGCATCATTCCTTCTTATAATTTATTCAATATATTTACAAAAATGCCAAATTTTCTTTCGAATAATAATAGCAGCACCAACAGCAACAACACACCCAAAGTTAAAAGCTCAAACAACACTGAAGCACCAAATGCGATTCGTCTCAAAGGATGGTTAATGAAACAAAAGCATGGAAAAACTAGAACATGGTTGAAAAGATACTTTGTATTGCATAATGATGAGCTTCGATATTACAAAACAAAGGTAATAATCAAAATAAATGATGTAATATATCAGAATGGTTTCTAATATTTGATTTAACTTAGACTGACAATAATACACTGGCTGTCATTTCTCTTGATCATTACAGCCTTGTACCAAATGCTGAGGCAAGACTTTCAATCGATAAGAAATATAAACCTCACACATTCTGCCTTATTTCTGACGATGAAACAAAATACAACTGGCCCGATTACTTTCTTCAAGCAAGCAGTGATGAAGAACGTCAAATTTGGGTTGATCATATCCAGAAACATGTATCACAGTCAAAAAGTATCCTTGATAAATGGCTTGAACGCTTAGATTTACCTGTGGAAAGTT
This sequence comes from Backusella circina FSU 941, assembly GCA_025399235.1. NCBI lineage: Eukaryota > Fungi > Mucoromycota > Mucoromycetes > Mucorales > Backusellaceae > Backusella > Backusella circina. The sequence goes on along the minus strand of MU622338.1, from coordinate 115,115 downwards.
CACCAGTTCTTCCCAATAACCCAAATGTAAACAAATCCGTTCCTTATATTTCAACAGAACCAAATTATTCGTTTCGGCTGCAGAATAAAAAGAATGCTTCGAATAGTACTTTACCCTCTCCGCCACCATGTAAGAGAGTCCGCCACTTCAGCAAATCATTGGAAACAATAACTACCTTTGCTAAAACAACTCACTATGATCCTACTGAATCCCGCCTTGATAAAGAGCTCCCTCTATCTCCTTGTGATAAAGAGCTCCCATTAACTCCCACAGAACCTCTTTCGCCCATGGAGCCTCTTTCACCTACAAAGAGTATTTCAAGCCGATTTTTTTTCTGGAACCGCTCAAAAAATTTTGACTCTAGTGAATCAGTTGATTTTTTTGAACTTAACAAGGATTTACCACCAACGCCGGTCGTTGCTGCTCCTGAGGCATATATCATTGATCCTAGAGAATTTGAAAATGAAGAAAGTTTTTTTCATGTGATGAAAGATACGCAATCATATCAGACAGTTGCTTTTTCCAATGCTTAAACTTATAGAAGTTTGAATTAATTTTATTGTCTTGTTTATGTAAAATTATATCTTTATCATTCCTTCCATACTTGCAATTTTTACTTTTGCCTAATCTTTATACCCACAATTTGTTTTTCTGTAATTTAATAAACCTGTATTTACGCTTTTTTATATATAAAACTCATGTTGACTTTCAGTTTGGTTGCTAAATATGTGTATAAATATTCTCCAACAAATGTATTTATTGATGATAATGAATCAACGCTTCAGTGGTCTATTATATGAGTAAATATTTAACTACTATAAGATTATATTCTGTATCCATTTGTATGATATATACGTTAAACGTTGATAATGCCATGAAGCTTATCAATGCCGGGAGATGTTGATGTATATCCGCACAGGTCCTTTAGTAAAATAAAATCTCCTAATTGGGACATTCGTTGTAAAATGAACATATATGTAAATATCCAGTAAACCAAAATTTAATGAATGGAATATAATGAAAAAAAACACTATTGAATGCAATATCACAACCTGAAATACCCTAGCTACTTTACATTGGCATGTTGAAGTAGTTCTTCAAAAACATATCCAAAGTTAACTGTCACCACTATATGTTGATTCGTTCTCCGCCTTCATTTCTCCAAAAAAGACCACATGGTGTTTGGATTCTTCAGATATGGAAATCTTACAGATAAAATCTATACATATACTCCTAAGATTGACACCTGTATTAACTTGGCAGATATTTTTCTGAACTGTGGCTCATTGGTGTCATGATTATTTCCCAATATATGTGATATTGTGTATCAAAAAAATGGACATGAGATTAGCAATCTTTTTAGTACAGTGTTATGATCCTGTTCCACTAAAAAGACAATCTAAATCACTGCAATAGTTAAAAAAAATCGCCAATTTGGTAATGAAAACAAGAGTTTTGTTGAGAAAGTAGTAGTTGGATAGGCTTAAAACAAGTTTAACAAGTAAAGAGATATAAATGGATTTTTATTGATGATGAATGGTAAAAAAAAATAAAGAGAAAGAAATAAAAAGAAATGCAATATGCATAGTTTTCTTCTATTTTCTTTGACAATAGTTATATAATGACTAATACTTCTTGTCTAAAGAAATATATATATATATATATATATATCGAGGGAATACGCTTAATGATCGAGAATACGCAAGCAACCAGTGACAACCTTATTTTCCAAAATGGTTCCAGAAGGAATATCAATGTGTTCACCATGGTTAGCGACAATGATGACTGTACCACGGAGTTCGACTTTGGAGCCGAAACTAACATCGCCAGTAACGGTCAAATGATCAAGTTCCAAAATATGAGGGATAGTCTTAAAACGAGTCAAGAAATCGTTGACCTTCTTGAAATGATCTCCTAATTTAATAAGGGGAACGTTGCTAAACATACGGTCAGGGTTGACTTCAAGGCGACCATGTATAAGTGAGTATAAATTAGAAGTAACCAAGAAAAGATCAGAGGTTGACTTGACAGGCAAGAAACGGGTACGAGGAACGTTAACACCGTGTGCGTTGCTGAAATGCTTGATAGCGGCACCAACAGCGGTTTCTAGTTGGATAACCTTTTCACCTTCAGGTGTAGTTTTGTTGTTTTCGATGATCTCAAGTTCCATAGCCTCTTCATCCATAATGCGTTTAATAGCCTTAAGGTTAATCCATAAGTTATTAGTGTTAAAAATTTTGAATTTCTTAATGGACTTAAAGTCTTCGACGTGCTCATCAGGAACTTGGGCAATTTCCAACAAGCGGATTTGGCCATCATCATCGACGAGAGTACCACCCTTGATATCGGCCTTTGTCTTATCAGTAACTTCCATGATGAATTCAGAATTAGATTCGATCATGTGATGAAGAATGTTGAAATCAACAGTTGCACCCAAATTGTCAACATTGGAAACAAAGAGATACTCTTTACCTTGTTCGAGTAATTGATCAAGAAGGCCAGAGTTATAAATAGATTCATACAAATCACCGTGTCCAGGAGGATACCTAATCAATTTTATATAGCCATATGTGTTGTTTAGTTTTCTCTGTAATTTGCTCCAAAATAAACCCCTCCGAGGAATCCTTTCAACTTACCATTGCTCAATAGGAGAAGTGGGTGAACGGGGTACAGGCAACAAGGATTCTTTCTTGATGCGAGGATGACGGCTTTGGTTGAATGTAATAATGTCCACATTGTGAGTGGCATACTTTTGAACAATACGCTTGGTATCATCATCAGTGTTGAAAGAGTTCATGAGGATGAAGGGTACACTGACATCATTTTTCTTGTTCAAGTACTAAAAAATAATATAAAAAAGATACTTTTATTATATATTTGGGAGAGTTATCACTATATTAATTTACCTCAATTTGACGAACACTTAAATCTAAGAAAGTCATACCGTCGCGTACTTCAATTGCAGACTTTGGACCAACACAACCCATAGTTGTTCCCAAACCACCATTCAACTTTAATACAGCTAATTTCTGGAGATCATCTTTGGAAGTACTCTCTGCGATGGAAGCATAAGGAACAATTTGTTCGTCGGAGGGTGTTTGGATTTTATCCCAATCACTAATGAAAATTAATTAAATGAAAAAAAAAAGGCGAGCCGAATTAATATACAAACTTTAAAATCAGGGACGTTATAAATGACACTTACAGCTTCTTTCCTTTAGCCTTTTCGTCCAAATAACGAGTAAAGAGCATGTAGAAACCATCCATCTCTTGAGAAAAATACTATATGAAAAGATTATTAATACATCAGCTCATATATATTAGACGAATCTTATCCGCGCGACTTTAATTCTCACCTTACGCTCTTCTTCATTTGGTATTTGAGAAGCCAGATTACTCAATTCGGACTTCATAGCCTTGGCAGCAGCAGCAGAACTAGCACCTTGGAAATCCTATGAAATATGAGGAATAAAAAATTAATGCCAATTATCTAAGCGGATATATGACAATCGTGTTATTTTTATACTAACAAGAGTCGAGAGAGTATGAGGATGATGGCGCTCATTTCCAACAGCTGATGGCTTCTTAGAGAAAGACATTTTCTAGTACAACAAGGAAAAAAAAAAAAGATAAAGTAAAAGAAGAGAATGAAAAAAAGGAAAAAAAAGAAAAAGTGAATCCAAGGTTTATTTATCATGATTTATAAGGATTGTTCAGAGAATCTATCTCGCTCCGAACAGTAAAGTGATCCAGTTTACTCACTTTTTTGTTTATTTGAAGTCAGCAAAAAAGTTCACAGGTCATGCAAGATCCATTTATCACTTAGTGCAATAACGCCAGCATACTAAGCAACCATTCTTTTACAAATTGCAAATAGCAAAACTATATTATTCTATATATTTTCTAACGATATGTTGTATTATATATTAGATTAATGAAAAATAAAATGACGACGCGCTACAAGACCAAACTGGGAAGTTGCAAGTTCACTCTTGTCGGCTATTAAAACAAAACCTGTTTCACAGTGAAAGAAAATGAAAAGAATTGTTTCTGCAGAATATCCTGATTTTCATATTCACTCTATTATCTTTAGAAAGATGTATATCTTTTAAGTGAAAAAAATGTATGTGTTTCATGAGCTTTTTATCATTACTATATTGTTTTTGTCTTTAAAGGCGAGACTAATTTCATTTTATCTTCACCTAGCCGTAATACAATAAAGGAAGTATTATGTTAGTATATTAATGAGTAATAACGAGCATGTATCTTACTATGAATAGAGATCTAGTCATTGTCTAATAAAAACTTATCACTGTAGAACGAGAACCAACCGTAGTTATGTAATGTTTAAAAAAAAACACATTAATATTGTATCGTTGAAGGTAAGAAAGGTTTTTTTCTATTTTTCTTTGTTTTATAGGTTGTTACATCTTATGCTTACAAACTTAGAATAAATAATGAGGATGGATAGTTTATTCCCACTATGATATCAACAAAGTCATTAAAATAAAGTGACTTGTTTTCATTATAGCTTTGTATTACCAAACCACTAACTCTATTTTTTTTTTTTTCCTATATAAGGGAAACTTTTGGGATCAATATGTCTTTTGTAGCCATGTAAATGGTAAGCGAAAAATATTAAGATTGAAAGGTATTCTAATAGTACGAGATCCTT
>MU622338.1:94450-109887 GCA_025399235.1 Backusella circina FSU 941 | reverse complement strand
GCTCAAGGTAAGCTAAAACTTACTACAACACAGTTTTATAAAATTTAAAAGATGTCTTCTCCTGAGCCGACCACCTATATAGATAAGATAGTGGTGTCATTGACGTAAAAGTTATAATATAATAAGAGTGAACTGATAAAAACATTAATTATTATCAAATATTATTAGTAAATTTCTATTTAATAAAAAAAAATAGAACCTCACAAGTATAAATTAGTTTCAGGATGAGGAAAATTAATCTTTTTCCGTTAGGTAAAAGAAGCAAAAAAGAAGTTGTGCAGTAGTACCTACTAGTTTGCAAAGAAGTTTATACTTTATCCTAAGTCAATAGATCTGATATGAAAAAAAAAGAAATAATTACATCGTTATTCTCTTTTTCCATATGCATAAATAGAGAGGTTTTTACCTTAACTTTTAATGTGATAATTATTTGTTGGGTATATATTTCTTTATTTTTTTTTTCGTCAATGAAAGTATTTTTTTTTCTGATGTAAAGTTTAACCCAAATTGTTAAAAATAATGTCCGCCATGGAGGCCGAACCCTTCTTTTCGAAGTTTTTTGAAAAGCTCGAACCAGTATGACGTTAACAGTGGCCGGCAAGAGTTCGGTTGGACTTGGGTCTACTTATTAAATAGTTTTCGATATTGCCTTGACCATTAGATATGTGATGTGAGGACCAAAACCTACTGGAATCGAGCTAGTTCTGTACATGGTTCTGGCATTTTTGGAAACGTAGGAGAAATCTATATTAATATGTATTACAAAATTACTTTTCATCATTTAAATACGTCAAGATACTACCATTTCACCTCCCTTATTAGAAAAGTTTAAGTTAACACGGTAACATGTACTTGGTTAATGAATACGGTTACTGTCTTTTTGCATGGTCGTTGACGTTTGCTTAAAACAAACAGAGTAGGTGATATGTACTGGGGCTCGAGGGGTAGTAAGGTCCATTTCTCGCTTGGCTATAGGGATTTAGTCAAGTTAAACCACTAAAACATCCCCTGGTTTGGTGTATCTGTGGAAGGAGAAAAATATTAAATAGGTTCTATTGTTCGTAAATCCTACGTAAACGGAACTGCCTTTCTATAGGGTTCTATAGACAATAGCGAAAGACAGGACCTAAACATGGTTGCTGTGTTAATTCGTCTTTACTTTCACCCCTCCAGTAAGTAAAATATGCGTTGTAACGTTGATTTAAACATGGTCAACAGTGGCTTCTTCTTAGACGTTCACTTATGTAAATGATGCGGTGGTTGGGTCTTTAGTCGGTAAGATTGCCGTTTATAAAGTCTATGTGTTTTCACCGACTTGGTAGTTTCCTACAACATTTATCCCTCTTTTCTCTTCGAATGACCCAAAAACGTTTGCTTTACTAACTATATTTAGATTTTGTTTATGTTATCGTGAAAATAAGAAGAAAACACCACACATTAGAATATATTTTTAACATAAATAAGAACTATTTTCCAGAAATATTAACTAATATGTATCATAAGAATGTTACAAAAAAAAATAATTACTTACTTGTATGAAGTTTGAAAATAAGTATGTTGGATCCCTACAACTTTCGTTTTAACTAAACTCGATAAAAAGAATAAAAAACCTTTTATTTTGTTTGTACAAAGCGGTTAAAGGGGCGAACATTTCTCATAGTTCAGAGGTAGGTGAAAGTGAAAGTGATCGCATTCAATTTTCATCATATCTATGATATATAGGTACAAACCCAAGACAGATTGTGATGGCAAGTATCTTTCAGTAAGTGTAAATACGTTTCAAACATAGTTTAATTTAAATGAGCAGCAAAACGTAGTAAAATTACAAGCTTAAATATCTCTGGGACCCATCAAGCCATCAGATACCCTTACATCTCTTGGTATCTCTTCTCGTTATTCACCAGTAATTCATACCGCATGAACATAAATACTATAAGTAAAAATGATAACGTACTTTTGTTGATAGAACACCTCTGTACAAGTGGTATAAGTAATTGATAGAGATACAGGAATGCACTTGCATTTGTAAGTACAGGGTCTTCTATTGTAAAACTGAATAAACTCAATATCCTGCTTGACAGTGTCATGGGTGACAACACTTGAAAAAAAAAATCTAACGAATAATTTTACTCATATTCATTAGATTTACTGATTTATATGGGGCTAAATTGACGTCGTTGGACACTTTTGACCTCATCAAGAACTATCACCATTTTATAGAGTTTACAAGCTGGACTTTTCTTTGTGATGAACTTTCCGACAACATTCAGCGGGATCTATTAATCATGAGCACACAAATTCAAGCCATTTTTCGGCAGTTATTCTTCTGATTCTATAAGCTTCATCTGTAATAAATATATTTCATTATTTTGAGTAAAAAAAACATATTTTTTTTGGTTTTTTTTATTATTTATGACACCTTTCATGCAGCAAATAGGTTTTATTTCTATTTTTGGAAAAAATATGTCCATAAAAGGAGTAAATAATTTACAAGACACACCCACACCTGTTTTGTCCAAAACAGGCTAAGCTGCTACAAAACCAAAATGACCCACAATTTCATTTAACACCCAAAAACACAAACACACACACATACACACATGTTAAACTCTAAAACAAATAAATAATCTTATTCTGATGTCTCTAATCTTCGCTTAACAATAACAGGAATTAATGCAACAATGGCCACAGCCACCAGACAAATAATGTTTGTTGGCGTAATCAAATCCAATTTATCCGCCAAGCGATTCAATGCCGCACCCGCCTGCACATGTATAAACGACAATGGTGCTACACCCAAAAACGTGCCCCAAAAGAAGACACCTAAAGGCACACCCAAATGAGGCGATCCAAGGTTCACTGTCCAATTGGGTGGGAATGGAGCTACACGTAAAACAATCATATAGTTGAACATGTGCTGTTTATGTTGTACCAACTATAATATAGAAATGTCAGTTGATTTTTTTGTTTTCTTTTTTCATCATCACATATGTAAAAGTGTACCTGTTCATTCCATTTAGCGATCCTGTTACCAATCAGATGCATTACAGCGACGGAGCCCAAACTGCCAGAGATTACATAGGCTACCGATGCACCGATGGCCGAGCACTTTTTGTTGTTTAAAATTTATTAGTTTGTTATATTTTCATAATATGGATTGCTATACACTTACCATTGAAACTGTAAATAGAGTAAGCCAAAAGTTAAACAAAGTACCTCCAAGTACAGAAAGCCACATTGAGCCAGGAATAGAGAAGCTTTGTAGACTAAAAATATATGAACAATAAGGATTCATAATTCTAATTATAATAAATAGAGAAACTTACTATATGTAAAAAGCTATAAAAGTGGTATATACATTGATAAAATGATGATCGATATAAATTGATAGAATAGCATTCAACTGCCGTAAATCCTCCAGGTTCCTTGGGAATTTTATCTTTTCTTTATCATGACTAGAAAATAATAGTTAATATCTACTTCATAACTTTTACATATATATATATATATATATATATATATATATACTTGCGGATTCATTTCTGGTAAATTATATTCAAATATCAAATACAAAAGCGCTGTAAAAGTCAGAAATAACAAGATGAGGGTTGCTAATGACCAACTGTAGGAATCACTCTTCCATAACCAACTCTTGTGTTTCTTGCCAACTTGTGATTGCTGTTCTTCTGTGTTGTACTTGACTGTTGTTGGTGATAAAAGTGGTCTATTCTCTTCGTCCTCTATTGTCATATTAAAAACAAATAAACAAAAAAGAAGGAGTTGAATAATGGACAAAGCTTAATTATTATATAAAAAGAGTGACTTGTATTTTTTTTTTTTTTTGCATATATAATATTAAGCAATAGCCGTATCTATTGTGTTTATATATATTACTATTAGCGTTGCCATGGCAACAGTAACTCTATTTCCATGGTTACTGAGAAGTTAACTTGTGTTTACTACTCATAATTGTCGATATATATTACTCTGCATGATATATATATTTTTTAAAAGCAAAACCCGATTGGGCAAATACTGCATTGCGTATAGAGTCAAATTCAATGACGCCTGATACTGTTTATTTCAAGAAATTGAGAAAAAATAAAATAATAATTGAGAAAATTTGTATAATGGATATACTCAAACAATAATATCATGGAAGGATTCAGACAATGAAAATGTTCGACCATGGGTAAATGTATCAGTGATATCAAGTCAATTCGTTCATGTACCAGTTTGTAATAGACCAAGCTATGGTATGAATTTAGCAAAAAGAGAGAATTCCCGTATTGAAGTTTGAAATATGGGAGAAGGCAGCGACAACTGCCTTGGGGCTTGAAAAAAAATATATAGATGTGGACCTTGAAAGACCAAGCAACAGTGGATAATTTGTGTTTTGGCAGAAATACATTTCCTCCTCTAACTATATATGTAAGCCGACATTTTGCAGCTTTGAAAAAGATTTAATCTAGATACCTCATTTAATATACGCTAGGGCGCGCTGCTATTTGATTCAAAAATAATGCTAGTTCTAGTAACCCGTTCTATGAAAGGTTCATCTGGGATTATGAATAGAGTTTAACTTAATAACTCTTGATAATACTTAAGAGAAAATTGATTTTAATTCTTTCGGGATAAATATAAATATTGAAGATGATAACTTGGCACTTTTAATAAAATAGGTCACAATTAAAGCTGGCAGTAAATCTTCAAGTGCTTAAACATACGATATAAGCCCTCCTTATTCATGTTCAAACATTTCTTAATAATTTGAAATTTTTTGAAAAAGACAGTGTGTGAGTTCACAGTAACAATAATATCCTTATTTACATCGCTTCATGTCTCTTTGTATCTTCTAATAAAAAAAAAGTAAATATCAAACTCATGCTCCCAAATGTGGAGCAAGTGTTTTCAAAATGACACCAAATTTGGCATCTTGAACTTTTAAAATGCCGATGCCACCATTTATCATGTACCGTCACGTTTTTTTTCTCTTTTTTTTTCATTCTTTTATGAACTTTTTCATTTTACATACTCCAAAATGGCAGACGAAGAATCCTATAAAGCAGCACCCCTATTGCCTATTGGGGAAAGACGCTACCTCTGTGTAGAATACCCAGGCTACGTCAAATCCCTCAAGCGCGCCTTGAACACAATGGGAGGCGAAAAGGCATTAGCACAGGCCATTCAGGACGATTCACCTGTAGAACTCAACTTTCGTAAAACAGATATCTTTTCACATCCCATCAAAGGTGATATTTTACCTTCAACTCGCTTACTTGTTAAAGTGACAAGACGTGTCAGGAGACACCGTGAAACGGGTGAAATAGTTGAGGAAGACGAGAAGGAGGAGGGTTGGAAGACGGAAGTTTTGGGCTCTGTTACAAAAACCCTCAGATTCAGAGGTAATGGAAGAGATATACTTGGTTTCATTAATGGATTCATGTTATATATGTATTTAATATATATATGTATATATATATATATATTTAGCCATGGCCGATTTTCAAAGACTTGTACCACAAGACGAACCTCTGTTTCAATTAAAAAAATCACTTCAAACTGGCAACACTGAAAATATATTAAACTTTGATATGAGAAACTCTGATAATTGCAAAACCCACTTACCACCACCCACGTTCTCTGTGGCTGAAGTGCCCTTTTCATACAAGTAAGTGATAAAGCATTAACTCAAATGATAGGTTATATTAAAGAAAAAAAAAAAAAAAAAGTTATCGTCAAAATGCACCTGTTGTCAGAGTGCGTATGAAGCAGCCTGATGGAAGTGTAAGTCTGTTAAAATAGATAAGCAAATTGAACCATTCTTACCGTATAATAGTACAAAATCAAATTATTAAACAGATCTCGCCCCAATTCACATGAAATAACCCATGTTCACTTTGGTGATGAACGAGTACCAAACCAATCATGGTACAAGCTACACGAAATCGTAAATGAAAAAGAATTGGAAACAAAACAAAAGATTGAAAAGTTATTTGAGGAACGCCCTATATGGTCCAGATTCGCTATTCAGAATATGTTGCCTATGAGATGTGAAAAGCATATTAAAAAGTATATATATGAGTGCTTATCAAAATGCTGTTCAATACTAACATTTAAATAGAGTATTACCCTTCATTAGTTATACACTTGTAGATGGACCATGGCGTGAGTGCTGGGTAAAATATGGTGTTGATCCTAGAAAAGATAAGAAATATGGAATGTATGTGTTTATATATATATAATGGAGACAATAATATTATTAACAAGGATGGTAGTTATCAAGTAATGAGTATCAGACGTCAAAATAATTTTGATAAGACACACGGAAAGAAAAAGAAACGATCTACACTTCTCAGAACTTATACTTTGCGGGATAATAGGGATACATCAGCGTAAGTATAGAAATGATGCATTCTGAATATACATTATTAATATACACAACAAAAGTGAGAATGATGATTCACCTCAAAAGAAGCATATCTTTGATGGTATTGAACCACCAAGCAGAAACTTCTTTTTCCAAGTCTGTGACATCACTGATCCAGATATTGTACATATCATTAATAATAAGGATTACTTTAAAGACAAGGCAGATGTAAGTTTTATCCGCTTCTATTATCCTATTCTCATCATTTCTTTAGAAAACAAATGGATTCTATTATAGCTGTGTATTCGATCGTCTTAAAGATGTATGCAGGACCAAACATCAACAATTCATTAACCATAAAAAAGCAGAACCCTACCCCAATGCAGATGACGGTCTAAAGGAAGCAGTCAAGAAGGAAAAGTCTGGTGCTGCTAATCTAACTGCCAAGGAAGGAGATGAAAGTGATAAGGAAAGTAGTGAATTAAGGGCCATTGAACGTGCTGCTCGTATTGCTTCATCAAATATGCAGAAACCAAATTCATCTAAACGATTAAAGGATGTTGTGGATGATTATATGAATCATCTAGAGTCACATACTGGAGATTTTGGTAAGAGTGATACATCTTGTGTGTTATTTTTAAAACTAACTTTATCTATGTATATAGCAAATGATATGGTAGACGAACAAGATGACGTTCAAGAAGACGATGTGGAGTTTGATGAGGACGAAGAGGAGTTCGATGAAGACTTTGATATTTATGAAGAGGGCGTTGATCCTTTCAGTGATAATTTTAACATGGAAGAAGAGGAGACAAATAAGAATGATCAAATGGAAGAATAAATAGTATTTCTCGTTACTTTCTTTTTATATATTGAGAGAAAGAGAAAAGGACATTTAATATAGTAATAAAAATAAAAATGATATAATTATATATAAATAAAAGCTATAAATATTACAAATATGTTTAATCCATCGAAAAGACAATCACCTGAATAGAAACGAGATTAGCATTGTTATTATTGTGTATATAATGTATCACTTACCTGTTTATTAGATGTACAAGCAGCCAACTTGTTGCCTTCTTTATTAAAATGTACTTCAAATAAACCACCAGTGGCTTGATACGTTTTAAACAAAGAACCATCCTATTTATATATGCAGAACATGAATACTCTCTACTTATCATCCCATACATTTATAACAGTACCTTTATATTCCAGATATTAAGCACACCATCGAAACTTCCAGACGCCAGCAACCTCGCATCAGGACTAAAGGAAATAGAATACACCGCCTCCTTGTGATTCTTCAACACCTGTAAACACTCACCCGAAAGCGCATCCCACAAACGCACCTCTGCATCAAAACTAGCGGTTGCCAGGATAGATCGATTCTTATCCGGTGCCCACTGAATAGTATAAATCTGCTGAGAATGACCACGAATCTCCTGAATGGGCTTATCGTCACTCAATGACCATATCTTGGTGCTCATATCATCAGAACAGGAGGCCAAGTATTTGCCACTGGGATCCCAACGTACTGCATTGACCTCATCGGTATGTCCAACCCAGGTCTTGATGGGTTGGTCGGAGCCCATTCGACATACTTGGATAGTCTTGTCGGTGGAACAAGATGCAAATGTCTTATTATCAACCCAGTCTACATCTAATATAGCTACTATTGAAGGTGTGATTAGGCAAAAAAGATATAGAGTTGTATCGTTTTGTCACAACTTACGAGAATGAAATTCAAATTGCTGTTTCATTTCACCCGTTTCTGCGTCCCAAACAATAGTAGTTGTATCTGCACTACCACTCAATATCAGATCACCCTTTTTATTCCATTTTAGTGAAAAGATAGGGCCTTTGTGTCTGCTCATTGTAAATAAGAGTTTTCCTTCTACAGTCCAGATACGTGCTTGACCATCATATGAACCTGTGGCCAGTAGAGTACCTGATGGCTAGTATATAGATATTAATATATTTATTATCATCCTCAACTCTCTTTTTCTTCTTACGTTCCAATCTAAAGCAGTGACATCTTTACTCTCTTCCTGTTCTGAGGAATGGTCCAATACAATAGCATTCTTTAGTGTTTGAACATCATCATCATTGTTATTGCTACTGTTATCACTCGTAGTGGGTAGCCTCCATAACCTAGCTGTTGTATCACCAGATCTATATTATATATTTATATATATATATATACACAACACAAACTTATTTTTGAATATTTTACCCTGATGCCAATACGCCAAATTCAGCAGGATTCCACGAACATGAAAACACCTCGCTTTCGTGTCCCTCCAATACAATCACCTTTTCTTTATCAAAATTCGCCACTGTTTTACTACCGTTTAATGATGGTTTCTCTTCTTCCTTGACATCTTTTTATGATGATTTTCATTAATACATTCTATCTTCATCGTCCTTTTCTTTATTTACCAATCATATCCACATTCTCCTCAGGCTCTTCTTCTTCCTCTCTCTTTGCCCGTTTCTCTCTTTGACTCTTCTTCTCTTCCGTTCGCTGTCTCTTAAATGTTGGAGGAGACAGTTCCAACGTCTTATTGCAGTGATGAGGTTGTAAAAGTGAAAAGGGTGCATCACATTCCTTCAATTCGCCATCTAGGTCCAAATGGGCTTCGATTTCCATAAACTGAAGTCCTTTATGAATAATATTAACTAAAAGTCCGGATTGTCTTTGATCAACGAGTTGGTCTGCCTTGTCAACTTGACTTTCATATTGAAATGCAAAGGCAGAGTGACGGAAACCTGGATTTATTTATTGTTATTATTATTATTATTATTATTATTATTATTATTGCAACATGATGGAACTTGTTGGGTGTACCTGACTCTTGTAAATATTTATAAATGACAAGATTGATTTCATCACCAGTTAGAGTCATTATTGTTGTTATTGTTATTTGTTGCGTATTTGAATTAACTAATAAATTAAGTGTATGATATTATATAAAGAAAAAGAAATAGTGTGTGTTTTTAAAAACCTTAAATTTTCCAATTTAAAAATACGCTTTTACCAAAAAGACCTTTTTTAGGTGATTGGCTCTCATAGAGCTACCCCCATCTTGCTAAGGCCTATTCCCTGCTGATAGAGTGACGTCTATCATGTCTAATACTTGGTTTGATTCCTTTGGTGACCATCTTTGTCTTCTTTGAAGCAAATGTCCTTCTTTCAATACAGTCAATTTGGTTATCTCTTCTAGTGTGCGTATTCGAGTGCCTGACATATGATATTTACAATGTCAAAATTTAACGTGATTTTTAGTAAATTTACGCATCAAGCCATCCTTGTCCGGTTGACAGTCCTCGGACAACTTGACTACTTTTTTTTTTTTTCTCTCTCGTTATAATACTACACCTTTACGACATGATCAACACAACTGACGATAAAATCAGCCCTGATCAGGGAATCAAGCTACCTGACAAATATAGTCATTTATCTATAAGGGAATATCTTCAAGCTTTAATAGATTATGCAGAAAAGTATAGAAAATGGACAGATTTACACATTGTAAACTTTATGACAATGAATCAAAAGGACTTGATTGAGGAGGACTGGTGGAAGGTGCTGAATAATGTCAGCAATAAAGAAGAAGAATGGGTTGATCTGATTGTGAATATAACAAATGGCTCAGTTAAAGTATATATCGTGCTATATACATAAGTATATAAGTATATTTACAGATAAAAATAGAAAGATTGGCCACTATCTTTACAAGAGTTTATTCAAGAAACCATGGATTTAGCATTACCTCGATACAATTCATCCACAAGTAAATATATACCTTTTATATTCTATATTGTCTTCTTATATATCATTCTTCCCACTGCAATCAGTTGATCCAATAGATAAACGTATATTACCTGGAATGACAAGCAAAAAGATTCATGAGGTTAAATTTAGTGAGAGAAAAGACAAAGCAATTGATGAACTGATATCTATATAAGGTTGAACGGATGAGTCCTGTTATTAAGGAAATAGCAACAGAGAATGCTATTTCATCTATTGTTGATTTAGGAGCAGGCCAGGGTTATCTCTCGCGGACATTGGCATTCAAGAGCGGGTTGAAGGTATTGGCAGTGGATTCATCGACAGTTCAGACATGTGGAGCAAAGCGATTCGATGAAATAGCGGCTAAACATATCAGTAAAGAGGATTTAGATCTCCATCATGTAACAGAGATGATTACACATGAAAATGCATCCACTATTCTATCTAAATGGAGTGATAATGTGCAGGATGAAAAGTGGTTATTATGTGGGTTACATACGTGTGGTGATTTGTCTACAATGATGCTACGTCTATTTATTACAAGTGCAGAGATCACGAGTCTTGTTAATATTGGGTGTTGTTATCACTTTCTAACCGATAATGAAGATGCAAATGCTGCAGGGTTTCCGATGAGTGATATGGTGCGTGATGCAGGCTTTTATTTATCTCCTCCGGGGAAAATGCTGTCATGTCAGGCTCCGTTTAGATGGTCTGATAAAAAGACTGAGACTTTGGTTGCATTTGAACATCATTTCTTTAGGGCGTTGCTACAGGTAATAGCTTGATTAAGAATCCTGTAATACTAATACTAATAATAATTGTTTTTGCTTTTTGTTTTTTTTTCCTTTATAAAAGTTTATTATGGTAGAGAAAGGCCTAACTACTGTCTCAGTTGCACCAGTAGTTGGTAGATTAAATAAGAAGAAGGATTTTACTTCATTTCCAGTGTACGTCAAGGCTGCATTAAAGCGATTTAAACTTACCGACGATGCCATTTCGTCCGAGGAAGCTGAAGAATACTATGAAAAATACAAGAATAAACAGATAGACAAGGAAATAACCATTCTGTGGACATTGCGTGTACTGTTGGGTCCTATTCTTGAGAGCATCATCTTGGTAGATCGCTGGTTATACTTACATGACACTATTCCTGATAGTGAAACAAAGAGCGTACGAATGTGGCCACTTTTTGATCCACTTTTATCGCCCAGGAATGTTATTATTGCAGCCAATAAGTAGATTCATTTTATGAGAATATATAGATTTAGAATAGAAATAATCAAAAAAACAGTACGAGCATGTAATTAAAGTTATATCTACAACTTTTCAGAACGCCATTTGTTGCTGTCTTATTATATATATTTATTGTGATCATTTTTAGTTAAACTGGTTCTATTTTAATACAAGCAATGAATCTACCATCTTGGGTATACAAATCCATGGTACCGTTAATATCACCCTATTTTATTAATGTTATAGAAGATGAGACATGATTAGTATTTTATAATGCACACTATAAAGTATAATACTTACCGGTGCTATATATATTTCGTTGATAAATGTATGCTATATGTGAGTAATATGTTCCTTTTATATCCAATTACAAATATAGCTACTTACGAAGATTGTATTGATAATTAATAGTCTCCTTTCTATCAATTGAGCCTTTGTTAATAGGACAAATGATGCCGTATGTTTCTAAAAATTCACACGTATCTTGGCGCATGCGAGGTAATGGAAATATACCAAGTCTTAATTGGACATTTGAATAGGATCCTTCGGTCACATCAATACCCACAACCCCTCTAACATGAATTTTGAATTTTTCTCCTCTTTGGAAGAGATGGGTTCCTCCTCGTTGTATCCTATATCTATCAATGTCTATTTTCTATTTTTGGTTTAAAATTCATTTACTTCATTACACCGTTAGGGTTTTTGCAGCTTGTTTGAGGCTCTTTTGGAGTTACACACATAATTGTACAAACGTACACACAAAGAACTAATAACAAAACACGTAGCATTTATACTTTGGAGAAATTCTAATATATATATATATGTATGTATCTATAAGGTAAGAAGAAGAAGAAGAAGAAGAAGAAAGGATTCCAAAGGCATTTTATCTTGCTTTATTCGTTTATTTATTTACATTTCATGGTGCTATTCGTTTCAATAACAACTAAAATGAAGGATCAAGATCTCTTAAGGTTATAAACAGTAAACAGTAATTTTAACTTTTTCTTTATCTTCCAAAGAGTAAGCATATTTAAGTTCTTCAATATCTTCAGTTCTATTACTCAGTGCTCGATTAAATAAGGAACATTGCTTATTTTAAAAAGGTACAATGACATTTACATAGTATGTTTTTTTTTATCCTGTTTTACAAAAGAATGGAGGCCTATTTTAGTATTTTTATTAATAATATAAAAATAAAATCGTCGATCGCTCTTCTGGTTTCTCGGATTAAAAAAAAAAAATTCGTTTTTAAACTAGAAGATTTGAAATGCTGAATGTTAAAAAAAACAACGGCTCACATTTGCTGTGTATTAATCCGAAACACTTTAGGATTCTTTTTTTCCTCAAAGTTTATATTATTCAACTCTCAAACACATTTGAAGTATTTTGATTTATTATAACAAAAAGTTACATGTGATCTCTCCAAGAATGTGGCTTCAGATTAAATTTTACTTTTTATTATTTATGCCTTTTGTTGGCCAGTTACAATATCAGTAGTACTATCCGTTTTTTCATCAGAGGTATTAGCCACTTCTATCTTTTCATCAGCTTTACTCGTTGAAGGTATTCCCTCTTCAATGTCTTTAGCCTGTGTTACCGTTAATGGATCGTTTTTAATCTTGTTGGGATCGTAATTATCGAATTCTCTCTCTAGATCCTCATAGCCGTTCACTTGATAGATGATTTTACTTATAACCCAAGTGACTATAAAAGCACCAACAATAATAATACCAATCCATTCAAAACTGTCTGCAAGGAAGTACCAGAATCGCCACCACCCATTATCCAACCCAAGCTGTTCTCCAATCAGCGAGAAAAATTCGATCAATGCAACTACAATGGCTACAACAACACTGATAGTAGTAATAGTCAAGTTGTAAAATAACTTTCTAACCGGATTGATATATGCCCAAGTGTATGTGAAGAGCATCAGCATACTATCCAATGAATCGATCAATGCCATTCCTATTTTGTTTTTTATGATTAGTTTTTTTTTTTTTTTGTGGAACAACAGAAGAATAAGAAAATCATGTTTCAAAATTGATTTTGATCTACAACAACTTTACCTGATGCAAATAACAAGGGCAACAAAATAATTAACCACATCGACATACCATTAGCACCCTGTACGGCCGTGATACCCAACAATGTAATCTCAGATGATGTATCAAATCCAAGCCCAAACAAAAAACCAAGGGGATACATCTTCCATGAGGCGTTAACAAAGCGAAATACGGGTCTGAAAAAGCGGCCCAGTATACCTCTGTTATTTAAATAATCCTCAAGATCCAACTCTGTATATACACCTTCCCTCTTGACTTGACGCATTGTTTTGACCACACCCACCATACAGATGATATTGAGTGTTGCAATAAGGACAAGAAACGCAATTGATATACTGGTTCCAATCACTCCACCGATTTCGGAAAAGTTGTCAATACTGTTAGATACTGCGTTGGCTGTTGCTGCAACAATGATGGATGTGATGAAAACAACAGTTGAGTGACCCATTGAGAAGAAGAGGCCCACACAGACTGGATGCTGATTATTATTAAGTAATTTACGAGTAACATTATCAATAGCGGATATATGATCTGAGGAATAAAGGAAATGAATGAGAAGCCGTATTATATAAAAAGCCCCACTGATAACACTATACCTGCATCTACAGCGTGACGAAGACCGAGTGTATATGCTAATGAAGCAGTGCCAATCATAGAAGGATAAGGTTTATATACAATCACTGCAACCACCCACAAAATAATATTAACTGCAACTAAACCAGCAAGTAGCAGCAAGACTTTGGGACGTACTCTATTTGGATCCGGTCCGAAAAAGATTTTATAAACAAAGGAACTCTCATCCGTGTATCTTAGTGCAAATTTCCCTAGTTTTCCAGGTTCATATTTTGTTTCTTTTCCGTTCATGATTAATGTATGAAGCTATATTCAAAAAGAAAAGAGAAGGAAAAAAAAAGAGAGAGAAACAATTAAAATGGACCAAACATATTTAACAAGATGGAGCTGAAGGTCAAATGACAGTACTGAGATTAATGCTCTAACTCATAGTCACTTTTTTGCAAGTCACATTTTATCGGTTGATAGTTATCTATCTTGTATCTTGTACAACTTGGTATAACGATCCATCTACAAACAAAAGCTGTGTTCAACGACTTGCATATCTTCAATTTTTTTTTTTGTTTTTTAAATCTTGGGATTGTTCTCTTTCTTTCATACTATGCAATTTGTCCATTTGTTACGATATAAAAAAAGTAAGACCGAACCCGATCCTATTTATTTTCTTCAATTAGACAATTAAACCTCTTCAAACATCAGCACTGTCAAAATTAAAAAAAAAGAGGACAAAAAAAAAACAATATAGAACCCTGAGAAAAAACAAAACATTAATGAAAATCAAGGGGTATTTTCACTTCTGAACAAAAACTATAATTCTTGAGATAATCCAATGAAATGAGCATCCGACGTTTAAAACCCAATTAATATACCTAAAGATTGAAAATAAAAAAAAAAAAAAAAGGAAAGACGCTATTTCGAAAAAAAAAATTCTGCAAATAAAAATTCATGATCCTCGCTATGAGATATATCTACATTGTTTGAACAAAAGATAGAACTTGTGGAATTTGTTTGTAACACACGTGGTTATAAATAATTTCTTTAAATCTCTCAAAGCGCGGCGGTTCGTTTATAAAAGTAGAAAATATTAACTGTGTACGACCAGTGAAAGAATACATCTTTTGTTGGTGAAGATATATAATCATATTTTTGCTCGATAAATATATACGTAATATATATTTATAGATAACTAGATGAAAAGCTGTGAATATCTTAAAGATAGGCTATGAAGATGTGAGAGATCTAGAAAGTATAGAATTGAAAGAGTGAGGGACGAAAATGACCTGAATGGTAGAATTTGCCTGTAATGTATAAATTATCTTTCCCTTTTAATACATTTGAACAGATCAAGTCCCTTTATAGACTCATAATTCTTTTTAATATGTGAATTATTCAGAATAAA
>MU622338.1:33277-48618 GCA_025399235.1 Backusella circina FSU 941 | reverse complement strand
ATCAAAATAGGTTGTTTGTTACCGAAAAAGTCTTTGATGTCAGATTTTCTCTCTCCAATAATTTACCGTGTTTTTGTATTTCGGCAAGACAATTAGTCTAAATATCAACTTCAACAAACACAATGTAGTAAATTACATTTATATATTTATCATTGGAGAAAAGGGACCAGTATAAACCCTTTTACCAATTTTTTTTTTGTTTATCATTTTATCGTTAATATGGATGAGGACTTGTTAAAGGAATTCGTACACGATGAACCTCCACCAAATTGGGATGATATTGAAGATGATTTAGACCAAGACACCGATATATTTGTAAGCTATGAGCTATTAAAAGAATTTTAGTTTACTAAGATATATTCTTAATTTTGTAGCAAATGGAAGAAGAGAGACGGGAAGATTTTAAAGATGAATACGAAGATGAAGATGAATGGACGGATATTATCAAGACAGAAGAAGGATTGTATACAGAAATAAGAAAGGTCAAAGACGACTTGGAAGAACCTGTTTGGGAGAAAGGTACAAATGAGACTACTTGGGATAATGGTATTGACGATTTACTACGGGATGATATTAATGGTGATGATTCAAACTGGGAAGAAATCACAGAAATACCGATACCAAAAAGTAAAGTTATCAACTCAACAGCAACAGCAGAAGGGAATAAGAGTACCTCTACTAAAGCTAGCTCATCTGTAAAAATAACAACAGCACCAACAAGTAAAAGCTTATATAGCAAAACTAATCTCGTTACTATGACGAAATCTTTGTCAATCATACCTAATCTCCATGTGGCAAAGAAAGAAAAACCGACAAGCCATACCGAGCCAACTGCCAGCTCATCATGGTCCATTATAGCAAAAGCATCCTCTTTAGCAACTTTATCTAAAACAATCCATATTTCACTTTCTTCTATTGTTGAATCTGCAACTGCTGAAGATGTTATATCAAGTAAAGTCAATGTGCGAACAACAATACCAACTTCTGTGGTTGATATACTCTACAATAAAACAGAACCATCACCAAGTCTTTATTCGAGCTCACTCGACATGCCAGGAAGCTACCCATACGAATATTCTCCTAGTTTTGGTGGCATGGGATATATAGGTGTGTTTTCAGATGATGCAAACGGAATCCATCATAGCAACTCACTTAGTCTTTTATTATTAATATTTACACTTGTTCTTTTGTTTTTTCATGATTGAATCATATAGAGAAGCACTGAATATACTTGTTACTACTACTTCTACTACAAACTATAAATGTATAATAAACCGCTCTTTATCTCACTCAAAGTCAAGGCAAATATACAGCAACTAATTATATACTATCCTTTTATTTATGGATATTAGTGAAAAAAACCCCAAAAAATTACAATCTATCAATGACAGTTTGTAATTCTTCTTCCGAATAAACTCTAAAGTTCTTTTCTGGTGTGACTGATGCAATCTGAACATTAGACTTGTTTAACTTCTCCTCCATAACAGACTTTAATACAGACAATGCTAAGGTCTCTGCTTCATTCAAAGTCATGGACTAGAATACAAAAAGATGAGTAAACAGGTCGATAAAATAGAATAACATCACTTTTACCTTGTGATATTCTTTCTGTAATTCGGTTTGAGCTCCTTCCGATCCAGAACCAATTGCCTTTGCCTGATACTTCATAAATGTACCAGAAGGATCTGCGTGAAAGCTAATATTTACACGCTTAATTTCATGTTCTTATCAAATAATCTTCTTTTTTACTTACAGTTGAGGACCATTTTCATCAATACCAGCTATAAGTAATGCAACACCGAAAGGTCGACTCTAAAAGGTATCATAGTGAATAAACTATTTAAAGAGAAAGAAGGGATATATTTTACCATTATTGATTCTTCACCATCAGCACTTTCACCAAAGCGTAAAGCAAGGTCGCATACACTTTGGGTAACACTCTCGACTTTGAGCTTTTCATCATAAGTGAATCTATGGTTCTATATAATATATATACACATATGAGTTTTACTCGTGTATATCTTAATATTACATTTATCTATCTATTTCATACTTGGGCAGCAACTCTAGCATGTTCAATCATAGTTCTAGCATCGGCTGTCATACCGCTCATGGCACAGCCCAAATGTGAGTCAATTTCCATGACCTTTTCAATGGAGCTAGGTTCTAATAAAGTAGAAGAAACACGCTTTTCAACAGCAAGGACAACACCCTCTGATGTTTGAACACCAATGGCTGTAGTTCCAAGCTAATCAAAATTTATTAAGCGTTAGAGTATACCATTCATACAAAATAGATATAAACACGTAATACCTTGATAGCCTCAATAGCATATTCTACTTGAAAAAGACGTCCTTCTGGCGAGAAGGTATTTACACCGCGATCGTATTCAGAGCGTGTTAAAAACATGATGTTTTTATTATGATTAAATAAAAGAAAAGAGCAGTTTGGCTTATTTCGTTGTGGCAGGTACGTAACCAACTTTACGCATTCCCGAACAGTCACAGTTTACATTTATATTCAATTTCGGGATATTACTGAATTCAAAATTGGGATTTTTAAAGACTAATTTAAGAATATATTTTGAAAAATATCATACTCTCTGATCATTGATTACAATGGAAAGGTACATTTATGCATCTTTATTTTCTTTTCATATGAAATGAAACGACGATTAAGAGCCTATAAATATATACAATATACTTAAATAGAAAATATTCTCTTTCTTTCAAGTGATGATCAAGAATGAAACTTGTCCTCTATTCTCTCTCTCTCTCTCTCTGATTCATGTAGATCTGTCAATGATATCTTGCGAAAAGTCCATCATTACATTTCTGTGTTTCAAAATAAGTAGTGAATGATATCGTATTTATTTTTGACAACAATTTCATCATTTTATGGGCAATATTGCTTGGCATTGTTATTATGATTCTTATTAGATTAGTATTAATGATTGTTTTATTTATTCAAGTGTTTAATGCCAAATGGAAGTTTGAAACTAAAACAAAGCGAAATAATGATAAAACAAGCTCAATTATTATAACCGCTTTGTTACTAGCTTTTGAGAAAGTGATTAATGATATGTAAATTAAACATAAAAGAACGAAAACTTGGTAAATCAAGTTTATTTTTAAACATCAGAAAATATATAAGTATGCTCATTGTGACTGCTAATAATTTTATGGTGGGACCAAAGGGGATTGTGGAACCATATTTATTGTCATCTTTTTTCTTCTTTTTCTTTTTTTTTCTCTTGTCTTTCTTATTCTCCCTTCCTTATTTTATACATATTATACATATAGCATATAACCATTTTTATATATTCATAGTTTAACTTAATAATAAATAATAATAACACTAATAAAATGATAATGGAACGATCAAGCAAACAAAACGAATTCTACATAGATCTTGACGAAGAGCGTAATTTTTACCAAGGAGAAACAATCGCAGGTAAACTTGGTTTTTCAGCAAACATAAATGCATATTAATATAAATAGCTATTAATAATATATCGTATACGAAATAGGCTCTATTGTGATCGATCTACACAAAGAAACGAGAACATCTAATATTAAAGTAGCACTTATTGGCACTGTTATTATCAACGATAAACCTGTTGTAATTTATAATGATGAGGCACTACTTGCTCGTAATCCTAATGGAAGTGATAGAACGCATATCCTTCAAGCCCATACACATCGCTTTCGTTTCTCATTCTCAATACCCTTTTCAAAGACATTACCTAGTACATTAAATGTAAGTGTCCAATAGATAATATCACATTGGCTTTCCTGAGATCTGACACGTGCTCTTTATCCTATTCTTTTTAACTTTTTCCCGATTTTTTTTTCTCTTTCTCTCTTTTGGATACCATATGCACTTCTATGTATAGATACGGAATGCTGTTGCGGTGAAATACAGGCTTATCGCAACTCATCGTATTGTTAATTTTAGAGTGCTTGATTTGAAAAAGTTTTCGCCAACTATCTATAAGCCAGTCAATATATTTGAGACAATAAATGTTGAGTCAAGTGAGTTCGGTGGCACTTACAGTCAGACTAGGGAGGTGGCTATTGTAGGCGAGCACAGAAAATCAAATATAGTTGTCAAATTACCTAAACGTGCCGCAGTAAAAGGTAAACAAAAAAAAAAAAAATAGAAGCAAGTGCTTTGTTATTGATGCTAACCATTTTGGAAAAAATGATGTGATAAATAGGTGACATTATACAAATCAATGTAGATATTGATCATATTGGCACTTTGGTCAGAGAAAAAGGCGTTGTAGCAAAGTTAGTCCAATACGTTTATTCCAATATAAGCAAGTAAGTATTATTGTTTATGACATATAATCTTTTTGTGTTACTAAAACAATGAAAAACAAAAACAATAGATCTCAATTGCATGAACCATCTACTTTAGCTAGTGTTGATAAAAAAATTGTAATTTCAAGCCCGACAGATTTTTCAACTTCGATGAATCTCAAACTCAATATACCCCGAAACGTAAGTCCTACTGTTGAAGTAAAAACAGGTAGTGTTTTCCGTGTAGAATATCTGGTACAAGTAGAAGTAAACCTTAATGATCAAAGTCCGAAATCTCCGGGCCGTAGAACAGACATTGTAACATTCGACGTACCTTTTACTATTGGTACTTATCCTAGCTTAGTACAATGTATCGAGGAAGATGATGAGGATGAGAGAGTGGGAGAGGAAGAAGAACTGGATATTATTTCAGATAGTGCTATTAGTGAGCAATTATCAGATACTATTAGCAGTTTAAGTGTTGGTTCAAACAATGCGCCACAAGACGGAGATGATCCAAAACACCAACAATATAATTTGCCTATATCTATACAAGATGCTCCAAAGAATTATAATCGTGATCATGAGATTAAGCCTGAAGAAACTCTTTCTACCCCAAAGAATGGTTATAAGGACGATGATTTACAGTTGCCTATTCAAATTCAGGACTTGAATAATTGCCAATCCTCTGCTGATGTGACCACACAGTCAAACCTTCAACCAGAATTACCTATTCAAATTCCTGCACAAATGTCACCATCCCTTGGATCTGTATATTTAGGACCATCTAGAAATAGCAGTATTGCAGGATCGATTCATCGTCGTTCTACACAAATGTCATCCAGCTCCACCCAAGTTTATCTTCCAATGAACCCATCTCAAGCTGAATCAACGCCAGCTCAATTGCCCATAATGATTCCTTCTCCGGCATTACATGAGAAACATAACACTACCATATCGCATATTTCTAGACCTAATAATCCACCAGTAAGAATTAATACTATGGTCTCTAGAGTCGGTTCCAATAAACCTGTATTGTCTCCTATTATGCCTGAGGATATGTCACCATCTAGACCCATCTCTCAAGGGGGAGCATTTCACTGGGTACCTCCAGCTACAGACCCTATACAGTCGCCTCATATACAGCCATCCTTACAACCGTCATTTAGTGACGATACCCAGAGGTATTCACTAAATCATTATCAAAGAGATGACCATCCTTATAGTATGAATAATCACAGCTACACAAATCCAACACCCATGCCCGCTCCAATGCCATTTGATAATAACAATAACAGTTATCCAATGAGTCCTACATCCCCAATACCATCCCATAATAACTATCCTCCACGACATCTATCAAATGCCAGCATATACCCTCAACGATATCCGTCAAATGCCAGCAACTATCCTCAACGACATCCGTCAAATGCCAGCAACTACCCTGTACATTCGCAATCTTCAGGGTGGTCCAATAGTAGTGATTACCCAGTAAATTCTCAGCCCCCAGTGCATTTTTATATGCCTGAACCTAACACTGGATACTAAGGGAAGCTGTAAGCATAGTGTTATTTAGAATAGTATACATCTCTGCCAAGGTTTTCTTTTTTTTTTTCTCTTAACTATTTTTTAAATAAACCTCTAGTATATTTGTTATAATGATAATAAAAAGGAAAGTATATAATGAAAAGGTATAATATATATGATCAAAATTTACAGCGTCATTAGTGGTGTGTTTTTCGTGCCTTTTGGGTATACAATCAAAGTTGCTAAGCACAGACCTAAAGTAATTCCGATGGATGATTCAATCATGGCCAATGCGAACCCCGCACCTTGTGTTCCAAACTCCTCAGTACCACTAAACAAACCTAGTGCTGCCTTTAGACCAAGACTACTTGGAACTAAAAAAAATACCCCAAGTAGCATTGCATCAAACGACATTCTTCCTGTAAGTTTTGATAAAATATTACCGAGAAGCCCTAGCACAAATGATGGTGCTACTTGCAGTATTTGAGATGGAGCCTGAGCCCAACATGCAAGCGAATAGTTAACTACATACGTGATGGCGGCTACAATCATCATCATGGGCCATCGCGGTACACGAGCTCTCAAGAAAATACAGAATCCCAAGCAGAATAGTGGTACTAGTAAAAAATTAAACCACTGTGATTCGCTAGCAATACAAGTAGCAGCATTAGACGCTTGTTTACAGATCTCTGTTTGGCTCGATGTGCTACTTTTATCAATAGCTAAATAAAGCTCAGAGCCCATAGAAACACCATAACCTAATAGAAAGGAATAAATAATGGCGTAGACCATCCGTACCACACCATTAACG
Source organism: Backusella circina FSU 941 (assembly GCA_025399235.1). NCBI lineage: Eukaryota > Fungi > Mucoromycota > Mucoromycetes > Mucorales > Backusellaceae > Backusella > Backusella circina. The sequence continues at coordinate 41,976 of MU622338.1, read as the reverse complement.
AGTTGTCTGGATACTAGCTCAATAATCGCAACCGCCATAGGATATCCAGGGAGTACAATAATAAACGAAGAAAATGCGATAGGAGTAAAACAGAATCCATACTTTTGAATACCTAAAAATAGAGAGTTTTTAAATGTGTGCCCCTCGATTATATAGATGCACAAATCGTTATTCCGGTTACCTCTAGCTACAAAACCAATCAAAATACAAACAGTGATTTCCCAAATTGGTTGAAAACTTGAGATTGTCTTTGAAAATATCTCATTCATGGCAAATATCACTATGATAAGAAAGGAAAGTATTTTAGGCTTAAAACATTCTTGTACGTATATTTTAATAAGTCGCACTTACTACCAAGTGAGGCGGAAACTCCAGCTTCTTTCCATCTTCCACCAAAAAACAATACACAGCCAGCAAACGCCAAAAGTGCATAAATAAACAAGTGCAGATAGATAGGAAATAGCGGCGGTTGAGTATAGACCTGATCAATAAATTCCAAAGCTTCATCAACAGAGACTTCTCCATGTGCTACCAGTTTTTCTAGTCTATAAATATCAGCTAAGCGATGCATTTCAAATGTGGCGTTTTCTCTAATAAAATGTGTCTCTGTTGTATGCATGGTTGAATCAATAAATGTAATAAGCATGACGTTTGGTAAATATACATATTCAGCTTCCACACTTAATGTACGGGAAACATGTCGCATCGCTTGTTCTAAGCGATGAGCAGGGCAACCATAAAGCATGAGCGATTTACATAATTTTCGAAGGAACTCTTGCTTTTGTAAGATATTTGCAATTTCAAAAGTGATTCTTAGACGCTCCTCTAAAGTAATTGGCTCAAACTGAGAAGCTGTTGTTATCATACTGTCTACTGAGGTTCGGCGGGAGTAGAATGAGGGTGTGCCTTGCTTCTTCTTCTCTAAATTTGGTACAAGGTATTTACTTGACGTCACTTCAGACAACCAACTGACAGGTCTATTCACTAAAGGTGGACGCTGAGGTTTGGGAGTAGATGGATCCATTTGGGTGCTTGCAGAATTAATCTTTTCATTGATGGGAAAGTTAACTAGTGAAGTCGGCCTTTTTTTCTTACGTTGTAATGTGCTCGGTTTTCTATTCTACATATAACGTATTTTTTTTGGAAGTCAGTTAAAAATTAGTCTCTTTTTACTCTGTAATTTTTTTTTTATTCTGCTTAAAATCTACCTTTTTTGCTTTATATTTAGTCCTTTTCTTTTCCTCTTTCGAACGCTGACGTGTTGCCTCTAATTTCATTAAACTGGCCAAGACACTTCCCCCAACAATGGGAGATGGTATATTATTATCCGAGTCGTTGTCTTCTAAAAGTATGTCGCTCTCATATCTTTTTTTAATAGAAGGAATATCATCATTTGGAAAATGTTTTCCGTGTTTTACGCTTATCATGTGTTGTACGAGCGCTGCTGATTCGGCGACATGATCGTGAAATCGAACATGACGATCCCGGGCTTCTGCTTTATCCATGGCAGCTTCTACTAATGAATTTGTATTCTCAAGTGACGGCTGCTTAGATTCTATTGATTCAGCATCATCAAAATAACTTTCTTGGTTATTTTTTTTATTATATGACGTCAATGCCTTTGCGATATCTAGTTGATCATTTTCTTGATACTCTTGTTGGTTATCTTGATATGAAGGTTGCTGTATAACATTATCATGTGTTGTTAATGCAATCTGAGGTAGATGTGGCCATGAAGAAGCGAGTTGATTGTTAGTGTCATTTAGTAATTTTGGTCGGGCACGAAGGTGTGTCGTTTCAGTGGAATCGTTATCCATTTTGATACTTAGTTTAATGAAACTGGTTCCAATAACAAGTAATAAAAACGAAAAACTGAAAAGAAGAAGAGGAAAAAACGCATGGAATTTAAAGCGTTATCTTTGATGACATTTCTTAGAGCCTAAACCTGATTTGAAATAACCGTTCAGTAGAGCTTTGGTAAACAGAATAAGGCAATTTTGCTATCTACAATATAATCTACGGACTTTAAAATAAAGTTTGGCGGATTTCTGCAAGAAATCTACTGGATGTTTGAAGATGATAGAGGAAATCTATCTACAATGAGACTGGAAGTGAAATCATGGAAATTATAGATGAGATGCCAGATAACATGTTCGCTCGCCTAGCAATGATCTTTTATTTTTATTTTACCTTAAAAAAATTATTCTTCATTCTGACTTTCTCAATCTTCAGCATTTGTTGGTCTCACTATTTTCTCAGTCAATCACTTATTCTGGTGAATTCATGTCTGAAAACAAATGTAGCGTATGAAATAAATAATTTATTTTCTTTTTACTACTATTTTAGGTAATATTATATACTAAACACCCTGTCTAGGTTTAGTATATTATTTTGCATAAAAAGTATTAAGAAAAATCACTAAGATATAAGTACTTAAACAGTGTTTTAAATATAAAATAATTTTTTTTTTAATTTTTTATTAGTTCTCTTGTATGAATAAAAAAATATTAATTAAGAGTTAGAGGTCTTCCAGAGACCTAGTAAGGTGTAAAAATACAGCCAAAGTCACTTAAAGAGTGGTTATTATAAACCAATTAATTAGTAGGGAATCTGTCAGTTTCGGTGGGACAGTTGACCTACAGATAAACAGTTAGTATATTTATTACATTTTTGAATCATGGAGTGGTTTATATTTTTACCTGAAGGTTTGCATCAAACGTCATTGTAGCTGGCTTTTGAGCAGAATTCAAGAAAATCTGGTTCCAGAAGGTCTAGAATTTATGTTAATGTTAGTTTTACGTCTTTATATACCATTATAATTATTTTCAAAAAAAAAAAAAAACCTTGGCAATCCATTGATGACCCTTCTGACTGGGATGGAAACAATCAACATTACTTATATATATATATAAAATTAGCCAAATATGTTTTTACTTTAAACTTTAAAAAGTTCAAACCTTAAAGCATCAATAGGGAAAGACAGGATATCAATAGGAGCAGGGCTATACATAACAGCGAAAGTTCCACCTTCAGTGGCAGTGTAGTTGGCAGCGATGGCCTTAAGTTTTTCATTGTAGCCTGTATAAAAAAAAATGAGCATTTTGAACACAAATATATTTCTATTCATTATTTCTTTATATTACTATCAGAGAGGGCATCCATCTTGGCCATGTTCTCAGCAGAACTGAAGCATGAGCATTCGAACTCATTAACAGCGCCGTTAAGGAGTTGGCAATAATCTTCTCTACCATCAGTCAAAGTCTTGACCTGAGAGACCTTAAAGGAGCCGACTAATCAATGAAAATGGTGAGTACGAGAATCAAAATTAGAATCAATCAAAGTATAACTTACGCAAGTTAACGTATACTTTAGGGATTTCCTTTTTAATACGAGCAACAGCAGCAGCAACATAGCCACCCCATTTTTCAGGAGTAACAACATCATCGAAAATACCACCACAAGAAGCACATTGATCATTACCTAAATTATTATTTAAGTAAATTAAAGATAATTGGGAAAAATGAATACTTACTTCCGATCTGGATGGTAATGAACTTCCAATCATCTTTAAAGTTAGTGCCAGCACCATAAGTTTGCATGCCTTTTTTTTTAAAAAATAAAATAAAATGATAATAATGTAAGTGACTGAAATATGTTCATAACCTATAAATATAATTTTAATAAACCGAAAAACTTACGAGCAATAAGGTAATCGAGTTGTAAATCAAGGTTCATGGCTAAAGATCCACTTTGAGCGGCGTTAAGATTATCTCTCAAAGGACGGTCTAAAAAAATAAAGTCAGCAATTTTAATATTTCCTTATTTTTTTTCAGGTACGAACATGCAGTCAATGGGAAGCCACATAATAAGCCGTAACATAAGGATGCTGCATGAGATAGAACAGAGCCACCCTTTACATTAGGATTATAGTTTTTAATGAAGGAAGGGAGGGTAATAGCGCCAGTGTCAGCACCAACGGCATAACTGTTTCCACGGTACTCAGTAGCAGTAGAAGTGTTCAAGATACCAGTGTAGTCATAATCTACACCCATCATTGCAAAACCTGCCATAATACTAATCAATTGAAAAATTTATTAACATCAGTAATTCAAGTTTTTTTTTGCTTTTAAAAAATAATTCTTTCTTACCTGTCACCAAGACCAGCAACTATCTTGATATCATCAACACGGAGATCAGTTACTCCAGTGGCAGGAGTTGAACGAGCTGGCAAGGCGGGACAGCCAGAAATTGAAGCAGCCGAAGAGGCAATAGTACTACCGATCAATGAGAGGGATAAAATAGCAGCTGACTTAATGTAAACCATCCTAGTATTAAAGAGTGTTTATAGAGATATACTTCAATGAGTATGAGTTGTTGAGTTTTTTAAAAAATGTCGCTTACTTTAAGCCTTTTTATATAAAAATGAAAAGGTGGTAGAACGTTACATGGAGTACTAAATCAAATTCAAACGCATATTTTAAACGAAAAAAAGGTAGAATTATTTCCTTCAACAAGATGTTTTCATAACGCATCCAACTATTCAGGGTATAGACCAAATAATTTCTTCATTAAACGAGAAGGAAACCTAACACATGATACCAATCAAATTTGGAAGAAATACAAAATGATTTTACTGTACTCAATACAATACTTTTTGGGTGGTAAATTTTCACCACAAGGCTTACTATTATTCATTTTTCATTTAATTTGTACTTCCAATTATGCTTAATGGACACCTTTATATTACCAGATTATTGTAAAGCATGTACCGTATTACATAAATGCTCATAAAAGTGTAGTAGTTGGTAAATTATTTGGTTATTGTAAACAGTAAAGCGAGAAAAATGATAAAGCAGTATTGCTGTCAACGAATTAAGGAATCTTTAGCATTTGAAATAAAGGAGCTGGAAAAAGCGGGCTTTCTGAAATATGAGGTTTATGTTTTTAATAAGCAGATACCGATTTTAACGAGTCAATCTTTCATCTACATAGATTCTATATATATTTAGTAATGCAAAAATGATAAAATTGGAATAGTATGTTTTATTTCTTCGTAACACAAAATAGCTTCTTGAAAATTGCGGGGGTAGATCTTGATCAACTGTTTAAAAATTGAGACTTAAATTTAATATACTTTTCAAGATCAATGTCAAAGAGTGCCTTAATTCGTTTTAGCTTCTATTTTCCATTATTTTTTTTTTTTTTATTTATGAAAAATGCCTTAAAAAACAGGAAAATGTTTTGAGAGTATAATTCTACCTAATAACATGTTTTTTAAAACATAGAATCGAACCCTTGGCCATTGTGATCAGGATTGCTTAAATAGCAAAGTACATGAACACTCTTTTTCATTATTTTTTTTTATGTGATGAATTTAACTTTAATAGCTAAATAGGGTTATTATACTATATTTAATTCAAAATATCTCTTTGACCGGTATCACCTTTTGTTGATGTTAAACAGGTTACAATTTAATCATTCTTTCATTTTCTGTTGCTTCTTTCTGTTTTGTTTTTTTTCACATTTTTTTCACACACGGGGAGGCTTTAACATTACTATAAGCGTAACATTGCGATTCAGCATACACGCAATCTGTCACCAGATTAGAACGTATATACTTTTCGTTTACGTTGAGTGTCTCTATTACGATTTTTTTGGGTTTTGCCTATTCCTTTTCTAGCTACATATTCCCATTATTCCTTATGCTGTTTTTAAAGCCTAATTGTTATTTTTGAAAGGAGATAATAGAAATGTAGAAGTATTAGATTGATACTTCATAGATGTAAAGTTACTATCCTGGAATAAACAAAATGTATTCGTAGTAATAAGCTGATTTCTTCCTAAAATGTCAAGTTTTTTTTCATGTAGAATGCTTGATAAAGCAAAGAGGAATCATATGCTAGAATTGATTGCTGATTGCGGTTCGGAAAATTTAATAATTCTTATACAACCATTGGAAAAAATCGAGCATTTGAGAATAACTGTTTATTCTAAGTGTGGACTCATTGTATATTTTAATTATTTGTATTATATGTGGGAGTTTTAATAATAAGATGCTTTGTAGCACTCTCTCTTTTTTTTTTTTTTTTTTTCATTCGAAATGCTATATTGTTACTACTATTCTCTCATATAAATACACTTATAAAATTAGCAACTTAAATTTTATCTATATTAATCTATACCCGTATTTATTACTGTTTCCTTTCCTAAATAAAATCCTGTGCTAAGTTGTTCTATCCTATAATATCAAACGTTTTCATTAAAGGTGCAATATATCTTGTGAAAAGGAAGATATTCGTTTTTTTCTCATACAAACAATTGTCCGAGCAATAACATTACACATGGGTACTCTATATGAGATCATAGGATTTTCTTTATCGAACATGTTTAAAACTGTTACCTTTTTTTGAAAAAAGGATACCTCAATGTAACAATTATAATAGTTCTGGTTGTAACATTCGTTTACAAAAACAGATGCTTATAGTAAACACAAATGATCTGCCAGTAGTTTAAGTTTAATATCAAATAAAAGGCATTACCGACTGAGAATGAATTTTTCAGTACTATATCAATGTATAGGAACCATTATACGTCAAAACTAAAGATCTAGTAGTTGTTACTGAAAAATAAATAAATAAAAAGAGTTGCAATAACATATGTATTTTCTTTGGTACACTATCAAAACCATAAGTATAGCTCTACTTTAGGACTATTTAATACCGGCAATGGGGAATACTTTTAGTTTATATCAGGATTTGATGTTCATATTTCCAAGGTTATTTTAAAAAATGGTTTTATCTTTCAAAACTTAAATTTAAAGTTATATTGACGCTTAATACAATATTATTGTTTTCTTCAAGGTTCGAATAGAGATATATTTTTTCAAGAACCTTTTTTTTTTTTTTTGAAATTTAATAATCTTGGTTTTACCATACATGTAACTAGTTTTTAGCACTCCATAAATTTATGTTTAAAAATAAGAGATTATATATCCTGGCCTACATTTATCAAACATCAAGAATCTATACATTAAAAAGGATAATATTTAATACGAATTGACCTACTTACAAATGTTTTTAAGTTAGAGATTTAGTATTACTAATGCAATAGAATGTCTGAGTAAATTCAAATATGAACGTTTTCCTTCAAAATAAAAATGCTTTTTTAGTACTGTTACCAATCTCAAGATAGTCTCTCTCTTTTTGTTCATTATCTTATGAAAATATATTGATGTATATTACTGGTTTTGGTTATAATAAAGATGGAATCAGGCACGACATTTGCCTGTTGATTTGTATTTGCAGTTCCTCGGTTGTATGTACCAGTAGCACAAATTTATTTTTTTAATGCTTATAGTATGAATCTTGACATGCTACTTTGAATATGAATCAAGATACATGGTTCGAATTTACATGTGAAATGAATTTGTTTTGGCTTAGAGATCGTACTTTTTTTTTCTTTTTTTGCTTACCTTGTCAGTTTTTTTTTTCATATGAAAAAGAGAAAAAACTCTTTTTACTTTTAAACTTTGATGCTAGAATACAGTACTGGATCAAGTAAAAGTCTACAAAGGAAACAAAGATAGTTAAAAATCAGCTATCACTTTGCATGAAAACCAAATTTGTAAATAAAATCGTGCCAAACATGCTTAGTGATAACTCTTTACATTATTGGTATCTTGAGAAGCTGCTTAACATTTATAACACAATTTAAACAATTTATTAACTAAAATGGTTATTATACAACGCAATGCGATGACACTATACGTTTAGTTAACATGACACGATCAGACATCCTTGATATTTCATATAAAACATGGGTTATTTTAGCAATTCAAACATTTTTATTTTCACATTATTTTCGCACACAAAGAAGTCTAGCGATTACCATAAGTGTTGCAAACGTATTTGTCACAGAAACTGTCATTTTGGTAGGTAGTACAAAAGTTCCAGCTTTTCAGATCACCATAGCAGCATATACATTTTTCCAATTTTCCATTTTGATTCTAGTATCAATTTTTTGTTCTGCTTTTATTTTTTCGGCATCATCTCCGACGAAGCAGACAGGGGATATGTAGGCTTTTCTTTCTTTCCCAAGAAAATAATTAATCGTATATATACATGTATAGTTGTAACCTCGAAAGAAACGAGGCCTATATACCCCATTGGATTCTTTATTTTCCCTTTAAAACTATTCAAAAGTCAACACGATAATTCTTATGTTTTATTGAAGAATGAATAGCCATTGATGAGAGTGTTAGTACTTTCAAGATTTTAATAACCTATTTGTAACTGTTTTGGAGACAAAAATTAATATATAGCTAATGCAAATACATTTTTATTATTTGGTTTCTTGTTAAGGATTTAAGACAAATGTTAGTAATACGTAGTACTTGAAGCCAACTAGTTTTCATGTGGTTACTTTGCATCTTCATAAAAATAACTTTGTTTTGCTGTTTAACGGATAAAATACCAACCCCTAGATTTGGGTTAATGGTCAAGTATATTGCTTCTTGATCGTACGATTGTATTTGCAATTTAATTTTAATTAGGTAGAAGGGATATGCCCAATGAAATTGTACGTTTCATTTGTTTTTCTCATGGAAAAGTCATTATAGTAACATATGCACACTTGTTCTTTATGATACCAATTGATTTTTTTTCTCAACAAAGAATGAATAAGTTAATTTTTCAAGAGCA